>CANYCX014893434.1:0-14216 GCA_948193385.1 Breynia disticha f. nivosa | reverse complement strand
AAAATTGGTTTGTGGAATTTTGGTCTTCTTATGATTTAACATCAAACATAAATAATTTAGAATTTCACTCTAAATGTATTGGCACTAAAGAAGTCAATTGGTGATGGGAATGCCCTTCTTATTACTCTTTTTGTTTCTACTACCATATTGTCTAATGATACAAATTCCTTCACACCAAGTAGTATTTTACATGTTCCTTATATTTTTCAATACTTGATGTTTATTCATTCCCTAATCTAGTGGATTTATTTTTTGAATCATAAGTCCCAAGTTTTGAATGAGTTTACAAAGTCATTAGTTTATTAAAAGTTAGGTTAACACCAAAATACAATCTTTTCAGGATGGTTGGGGAGGCGAGTTTCAAGCCCTTAAACCTTATCTTGAGTCTCGTGATATTACTTAGAGAATCTCATTTTCTCATACTCTATAACAAAATTGATGTGCAAAATGCAAGCATAGACACTTGGTAGAAACAGTTGGAGCCATGATTCATATTATTAGTGTTGCACTTAAATAGTGGATCTATGCCATTGATATTAAACCAATGTTGATGAACAATTATATTTTGGACTAATAATGGGGAGCAATTGAAATCCTACTTATATTTTGATAATCAGAAAAAATAATAATAAACTTGATAAAAATTAATTTCAGATCAAATAAACAAATATGGTATACACGAGTTGGACCAAAAATAATAATATGATTCTTAGTCAACTAAAGGTCCAACAAGATGAGTTAGTCGAGCAGTATACTTTGTTACTCAACTAACATCCTATTTGCAAGTCAAAAATCTACTCCAACGGTAAGCTAAGGAAAAGTAGTTGATTACAGACCAAATTCAAACATTCAAAATGTTGCATAGGTGCATTATGCGATAGGAAGTATTTGTTAGTCAACTAAACAAGAATTAGTCAAGTTATTTGACTAGTGCATGTGATTAGTCAACTACAGAAGACGAAGAATAATTAAAATAGATTTTAGAAGAATTGTAACTCAATTAATAAGAAGATTTATTCGATTATAGAAGTAGTTACTCAACTAATGGGTTTAATTAGTTAATCAGAAGAGGGTTTGCAGTAGAGATTCACTTTTCAAAGCGTTCTAAAAATGTTATCCAAGTGTATTTAACGTGAAGAAGTTCAAAAGGAAATTTAAGAGGTCACAAGTATAGAAAAGAGCGATAGAGACAAATATTCCAAATATTCTATACAACCATCTTAAGAGAAATCAAAAGAAAAATAGGTTTGCCTCCAACATTATGTTAAAAGACTAGTGTTCTTACTTCTTACACAACTTGTTGTTGTCTTTGTTAGTCTTTACATACTTTTTAAGATTGTTCTCTTTGGTAGAACTTGAGATATAAATCAAGTTGTCTTAGGCAAGATTTAAGCTGTAAGTTAAATCATTTTCTCGATAGGACTTAATCCAAAAATTAAGTTAATTTGGTAGGATTTGAGCTAGAAATCAAATCACCTGGTAAGGTAGATTGAACCATAAATCAAGTGTTTTTAATAAGTTCTCACTTATTTTAGAATGTGAAGTAATATTGAAGAGTCCGCCAAAATCCTAAGTGGAAGCTTAGGTAGTGGACGTAGGTGTTATCATTAAGCCACTATGCATCATATGTTCGATCTTATTCTAGCATACTTTTGCAAAAATTTTCCATCTACTACTGCTTTATTCAACTCTCCTTCTAGAGCTAATTTGAGTTCTACAATTGATAGTGTCAACTACATTATTAATCTAATTCTTACACCACTTGTTGCTTATAAATCACCTAATAATCGAACCTAATTAAAATAAAATCTAATACAACATCATCATTATAATAACCTTGATTGCCAAAATATTTAAAATTTACATTCATACCACAGCTTATGCCTCAGGCTCTCGTGCTCAAATTCGACAATTAAAATCTCAACTTGCCCATCTTTCTCGAAAGAATGATGATGTTGCTACCTATCTCACAAAAGGCTAAACAAATCTTCGACCAACTACAATCTCTTCAACATCCTATTACTGAAGAAGATTTAGTTGACTCTATTTTAATGGTTTAGGGCCAACTTATCGTCCTTTTGTCCGAAACATTGAAGCACGTCTTCAACCCATTGGTTTTGATGACCTCTTTGGCCTCTTACTCAGTGAAGAAATGAACCTCAAGGCTGAAACCCTCACTCTATCAGATGATCCTCCTACTGCATTATACTCTTCTCGTGGTTACACTCCGCGGGGTAGGGGTCGTGGACTCTCAAAATTTCCTTTTCGAGGTCGTAGTCGTGGCCGAGGCCATTCCTCTTCATCATATCATTCATGGTCTCCTTCCTCCATCGTTTGCTACACTTGTTCTGGTCATGGCCATTTTAGCAACCAGTGCCCATCTCCTCGCTCATCATAGCCTACCTCCCATATGGCATCAACTCAATCACCCTCATCTTGAATCCTTGATAGTGGGGCAACTCATCATCTCACCTCCAACATTGACAATCTTGCATCCCATACTGAATACAACGGCCCTGAAGAAATCCTTATCAGTGACGGTACTACCCTTCCTATCTCTCATATTAGGAACTCACACCTCACTCTTAATGGTCATCATTATGCTTTAGACCATATCCTTCATGTTCCATCTTCTTGTCGAAATCTTTTGTCTATTCATGAATTCACTAAATCTAATAACGTCTCACTCGAATTTTTTCCTTCATATTTTTTTGTCAAGGATCTCCCCACCAAAACCATCCTCTACCAAGGAAACCTTGAAGATGGTCTATACACCCTACCTGCTCATCTCCACAAGTCTCCTCAATCCTTTTTGTCAAGTCTTGAAATGTGGCATGCACGACTCGGCCATGCGTCTCCTTCCATCGTCACTCAAGTTCTTCGTCAGTCTAACATTCCCATCGCCAATTCCAAGTGGTCTACTCGATGTATCTCCTGCAGTGTTAGCAAGTTTCACCGTCTTCCTTTTTCTGATTCTCAGTTTTAAGCCTCTCGCCCTCTTGAGTTAATATGTTCTGATCTATGGGGACCCTCCCTACTCACCTCTAGTAGTGGTTTCAATTACTATGTTCTTTTTGTGGATCATTTCTCCAAGTATAGTTGGATTTTCTTTTTAAAATACAAATATGAAGTTCTTAATTGTTTCATTAAGTTTCGTCACCTTGTTGAAAATTTTTTTGGCACTTCCATTAGCTCCTTTCAATCTGACTGGGGTGGGGAATTTCAATCAGTCAACACATATCTTTCAACTCATGGTATTACTCATCGTGTTTCCTGTCCCCACAAACCTGAACAAAATAGAACAGCTGAGCGAAAACATCGCCATATTGTTGAAATGTCTCGTGCCATGCTTAATCATTCTCATGTTCCTTACAAATAGTGGGATCATGCCTTTTCTACTGCAATCTATACCATTAATCGCCTGCCCACTCCATTGCTCTCTCAATCCACTCCATATGAAACTCTTGTTGACACGAAGCCTGATTATGATTTTCTCCATGTTTTTGCCTCTGCTTGTTATCTTTGGCTAAAACCTTATGTAACCAGCAAACTGGCTCCCAAGTCCAAGCAATGTGTTTTTCTTGGATACTCTAAACAACACAAAGGCTATCAATGTCTTGATCCCATCACTGGAAAAATCTATGTCTCTCGTCATATAGCCTTTGATGAGTCCATCTTTCCATTCCAAAATATTTCTATTGACCCCAACCCGACATTCTCTTTTGGACCGTTCCTTTTTTTACAAACACCTTCATCTCAATCCACTCCTGTCATTCCTTCCCAAAGCATGTCGCCCACCACTATTCCACCAAACCCTATCACATCTTCTCCTTTAAACCAACCTCTCGAACGTCCTCCTTCCCAGTCGGTTAACTCCACCTACACGAACATCCACAAACACTCACCAGCTTGTCAGCTCACCTGCTTCTCCATTGTCTACTCCCATTCCACCAACTCATGCTCCCTCCATTTCCACCACAGTACCTACTCTTCCTCTCACTGTGGACCTTACCAAATACAACACCACTTCCAGCTCCACTGTACACTCCACTAATCATCATCCCATGATTACTAGGTCAAAAACCAATTCTCTTAAGCCCAAAAATTTTTCTGCCCAGTCCACCCCACTATCTGATTCTGCCCCTTCCAAAACTCCCACACTAGATCCTAACTTTGTTCCCACCACTTACTCTCAGACTGTAAAATACCCACACTGGAAATTAGCTATGGAAGAGGAGATTAATGCTTTACTTCAAACTCATACTTGGACTCTTGTTCTAGATTTTTTTGCATCAAATATTATTGGTAGTAAATGGGTTTTTTGTATTAAAAGGAATTCTAATGGCTCCATTGCACCCTACAAAGCCCGACTAGTAGCAAAACGCTTTCATCAGTGACCTGGCCTCGATTTCACAGATACCTTTAGCCCTGTTGTCAAACCCACCACCATTCGCCTACTCCTTGCTCTTGTTGTCTCTCATTCTTGGACACTAAAGCAACTTGATGTGTCTAATGCTTTCCTGCATGGTGAACTGGATACACCCATTTTTATGGCGCAACCTACAGGTTTTGTTAACCCCAACTTTCCTACACATGTTTGTGCTCTAAACAAATCTCTCTATGGATTAAAAAAGCCCCTCGCCAATGGTACTTTCGTCTTGCTACATGTCTTAATCAACTTGGTTTTCACTCCTCAAAGGCTGACTCTTCCCTCTTTATTTACCATTCTAATGGTGCTCGTGTTTATTGCCTTGTGTATGTTGACGATATTATTATTATTGGTTCTGACCCTAATTGATTGATCAATTCATCTCCCAGCTCCAACATCAATTTCCAATTAAAGATTTGGGAGCCTTACACTACTTCTTAGGCATTGAAGTTACATCAATTCAGGGAGGACTTCATCTCACACAAAGGAAATACATCCTTAAACTTCTAGCCAAAGTGGGTCTGAGTACCTGCAGTCCTATTCCTACCCCTATTGTTAAGCTTCGGCCTACTCAAGCCACCAAGGACAACTCACCACCAGTTCCCTTCTATGATCCTTCATTTTTTTGCCAAGTTGTTGGCGGTCTTCAGTATCTCTCTTTCACTCGCCCGGATATTGCCTTGGCGGTAAACAAATCCTCTCAAGTAATGCATGCTCCAACTATTCATGACTGGACAACTGTCAAATGCATCTTGCATTACCTTAAAGGTACATCAGATCATGGCATCACATTCACCTCAAGTCCTTGCTCTCAGCTCACCATCTATACCGATGCTGATTGGGGTGGTGACACCATCGATCGCAAAAGCACTTTTGGCTTTGCAGTTTACCTTGGCCGTAACTTATTGTCATGGTCTACTCGTAAACAACAGACTGTTGCTCGCTCATTAACTGATGCAGAATACCGTTCTGTTGCCACTGCTGCCTCTGAGTTCCTCTGGCTTCGCTCCTTGCTTTATGAAATTCATCAACCGCTCCAACTTCCATCCACAATTTGGTGTGACAATATTTCTGCTACTTATCTCTTTGCCAACCCCGTCTTTCACTCTCGTAGCAAACATCTAGAAATGGACTTCCATTTTGTCCGTGATCTTGTCTTCAAGAAACATCTCACAGTGCGGCACTTGCCTACTCAAGATCAAATTGCGGATGTCTTTACTAAACCTTTACCACCGGATAAATTCCTTTTCTTCAAGTCCAAGCTTCGAGTGTTTACCACTCCAAGCTTAAAGGAGGATGTCAAGGAACATTCATCAGATATGAAATGATTATGTCTTTGACCACAAACTCATTCATTGTAGCCCACCATTACTTGTTAAGGAATATTCATGATTATTTTATGTCTTTGACCACAAATTCCTTGATTGTTGCCCATTGCTCCAATTCACATATTCACTGCATCTATATATACTTGTAATTACATATGAATGATAGATTCAAGATTATCTCAGATTTGTCACAGATAGACCAGAAAAAGTTTTAACATTTCGTTTGTAGGTTCAGCAGTCAAGGAATTAAAAGTGTGGGTTCGATTCTTGCATCCGTATCGAAACTTATTGGGAACTTTATAGACTCTAACTCATTTGTTCGATAGGCTTTTTTGAGACTTTCTTAATCTAACATCTAAAACAATACTACATTACCCCCATACTGGAGCAAATTCAGACTTAGAGATCTTGTTTTTCCAATTAGAGCAGTGAAAATGATCTGGTTAAAACATTTTCTCAGATCAACACAGCCATGTTAAGTTGAAAAAATATCACACCAAACTCTATCATCAATTTGGCAGATTAGCCAACCTGCAATAGATTCCGAGGTGAACGGGTTGGAAAATTGTGTGATTTGATTAATTTAGGGTTGGCTTGAAGATAAAATTTGATTTAGTAAAGTTTTGAATAGGATGGATTGATCGAATTTGAGACTCCATGCTTTTTCGTAAAATAAAAAAATTTCTTAAACAAAAAAAAAATTTCCTTGTTTATTTAGATCTTTACTTCAATGAAGACCACTTTTTGTGTTCTCATTGAGAACAATAAAAATTCAGTAATTTTTTATAAATTTCTGTAATTTTTCATAAAAAGTTACAGAATTTTATTAAGTGAAGTTATAGAATTTTATTAACGAGTTACTTAGTAATTTAATCGTGTTACAGAAATTTATAAAAAGTTACAAAATTTTTGTTGTCCTCAGTGAAGACACAAAAAGTGATAGGTCACCGTTTATTTGGCCCAAGTTCTCTACTCAAATCTGCTAGAAGTTACATGTTTCTACCAAAAAAGAAAAAAAAACTGCTAAAACCAGATATCAGTATGACGAACGCACGCACGGACTCACCAACCCACCAGTCAGTCAATCATTCACGTACACATACCCCAAGCAATCGGATCAAAACAATTTCATAATTCTATCAATCCATAAAAAGTAAAATTCAAAAGGAAAATCAATAAGACGAGAAAATAATGCAGACAAATTGATTTTAGATCTGTAATAAACAAGTAATTAATCTGCAGAAAATAAAAACCACAACTTAATTTAGTACACCGGAGTATGAAGATCGAAGTGTATGATTTCAAGCACAAGCACAAGGATTCTCGACAGCAACCCTTTCCTCATCTCCACTTCGAAACACAAAATACCCAACACTCAACCCACCAACAATTGCCAAGAAAACCCCTCCATTAAACGACATGATTGCAAGCATCAGGAAATACCCGATTGCGGAGTTGACCCCGAAGAGGATTGAGGAGGCGAGTCTGGGAGTTGAAAAGCGACGTTTGAAGGAGAGAAGAGGGGTGGAAATAGAAGATGGTGAAGGGGGTGAAACGGCGACGGATTTGAGGCGAATGCGACGATCTTCCAAGTATTGATAAAAAAAGGCAAAGAGGAAACAAGCGAGGAGAGAGAGGAGGTAAGATAGTAGAGAATCGGTTGTCCAGGAATCAAAGAGGAGAGTTACTTTTGTTCCCCAGTATAATGTCATGTGCATCATTTTTTCTCGATTTTGGCTTCAAACTAGAGAAAAGAGAGGGTTTGATAGAAGTTGAGGTTGGTGGATGAAGGGGATGAGTTTGACTTGGCGTTGGAATTAATGAATGTATTGTGTTGTATTGGAAGGCTGTTTTTTTGTGCTTATCTTTAGCCTTTATTGCTCCTTTTCTTCATATCTGATCTTTACGCTTCTTCCACCATTCATGTGTTATATTAATTAACAAATAACAACCCATTGTAAAATCTTATAAACGACAACTATAAATCGAATTAACTTTTTAATCTTTTATTTAAATAAGAAATTACAATTTAAGTCCATAAAATTTTGAAGAAATATGTGGAGAATATGGTAATAGAGACGTGAAAGAATTAAGAATATTTTTGCTTCAGTCAAAAGCAAGAAATGCAACTCCTCGCACAAGCTATCTTGAGATGAATTATACTGCGACTCTATGTGGACTGTAGGCAACTTTTTATTTCACAGAAATTGTATAATTAATCTAAAATTAAAAATTTTTTTCTATAAAAAATTTCTAAAGTTCAAACTAATTTTTATTGATTACGTCAAAAAAAATTAAATTTATTTTATGACATTGTTTATATTTATATGTTGTGTTTACAGAAAAGTTCGGAGAGTGTTGATTAAATCACGTTTCTTCTTCGCCTATAATAACGAAAAACTGCAGTAACTGATTCTCAATTGATCTGTCTCCTCATCAAGGCTGAACTTTCTGCAGAATTTGGGCCCTCAAGATTAGAACAATGCCTTCGCAACAACCATCTCTTCTCTAAAGATCTGAAATTTTAGACAAGCTGAGAAATACCATGGAAATGATCAAGAATACAGGTAGTCCCCCACTGCGTTCATTGAGTGCTTTTCACTCTTATCATCTCAGTGACGTGTTGTCATAGAGATTTCAACTTACATGCATGCCTGATTCCTTTTAAGGTAAGAAAATAAAAGGAGTATGCTTGGAAGATCAAAGTGTTGGCAAAAATATAATTCAACAAGCAAAAGTTGCAATTCAGCCTAAAGAACATCAACCAAAATAAAATATCCAGGTCAATGGTTGGTCCAACTGATGTTTTCAATACCCTCGGTGTGAGCTTAAAATGACCAAAACAGTTGAACAAGAACGACAAACTGAGAGGTGAGTAGGCGACTGACTCCTGCTGTCACCTGCAGGTTTATCTTCGCAAAATTTGCAGCCAATCATGCAATAAAATTAACAGATGAAGTAACTAGAGGCACTTGTGATCACAATTCACAACTCACAAATATCGTAGAGAACTGGAAATATACCTATACATTCCAGATGACACAGAGCAGAATAAGAACCTCTCTTAGCTGTTGAACATCACCACATAGAATTTGTTGTGTTTATTTTTCAGGAATGATTACAGATCAATAAAGCATAGTAGAAAACTAACTTTAAGAAATCATTCTCTCAAGCTTTCGCATGAGGGTTAATCAAGTGATATAGACCACAAGAATATCTTTTGAGCATTTGAAAGAATCTATCATTCAAAGGGGGTAAAACAATGAAAGCAAGCTCAAGTAAATATCTGGTTGCAGTAAACACTCTTATTCAAGCATATCGTTAATGGCAGGCACTGATCATAATTTTACTCGATAGAGACAGAATAAAAGGTTTTACCACATGGTATCACAAAGTGCAGGATCATGACAACATACCTATGTTCTGTAACTATTTTCAGGTAACAACACGAAGTGTATAACTCATAAGATTAAAACAAACCTACGTTTTGTACTTATATTCAGGCGACAGCACGAAGTATATAACTGGTAAGACAAAGAAGCAGTGCAGCACAATAATATCATTAGAAAAGAAGAATGTCACTTGTAAATTAGAAAAGTAGACAGAAGAGGCAGAGTATTTATCAAACATATAAAAATTGCAGGAAGAAAGAACTTTCAAAGAAAATTTTCAATGTAGAAACACGCTACTCTATGTATAGTATTGACACAAAACAGTCGAGACGTACGACTCCTCACATTACATTGAGATCCACCAAATGAACACTGTACAGATCATCAAGGCAGACTCATCAATTCAGTCAAAAAGGCGATGAACCATGTGAAGGACATTTTGTACTTAGTAGGTTCAATTTTGAGCATGGTTTGTTAATTATCACAATTCAAAATTCAAGGCGGACCTACAACTGAAACATCTCCGCTGTAGGTGCTCAGCCTGACAATTAGAAAGATCAAGTAGATGGCCAACAAACCAATTCCCAATACCTTATTTGGGCGCATGTCATTCCTTGGCAACACAATGAGAGACCACAGAAGCCCTGAGATCAAAAATCCCATGGTATAAACCAAACTAATATTCTGAGGAACAAGATATGGCTCCGGGCTTCCATACCAAGCTCCAAGCAGCATTGAAATACCAAGACCAATTAGTGTGTTGAACATAGGACCTGCATAGCACCCTGACATGGCAATCTGTACACTGTCCCTGCCATTCATTGCCAGTGCAACATTTGACATTAAATCACCCATTGAGTTTCCCCATGCCAATACAGTCACGCCAAGGATTGATGGACTGATTGCGAAAATCACACCTAATGCGACAAGCAGAGCGACAAGCTCGTTTGCGAGAATGTAGAACCAAACAATACTCATAAAAAATCCACCAAAAACCCAAGGAAACAGGAAATTCAGAGGGGGTGCATCAACACTAGTGTAAAGATATGCAAGAATACCAAGTAACCCACCAGAAATGATGCCAATTGAGTATACTATCTCTTGATTCAGCGTGCTTACATCATCTCCAGCATTCCATAGAAATGCCAGAAGAATGGGTGCCAACATTGCACTAGCAATAGCATACCCTTTTGACCAATGATCCTCGTCAACTACCGGAATAGTCAACCGCCTCATGAGTGACAATGGCAACTCCAGCACCTGCATGAAATTTGAACAAAATGAACAGCGTTTACTGGCTGATTCATCATCATTCCAACCCCAAACATCTTTTGGGCTCTCTGGACTTGCCTTCAAAACCTCATTTGAAAATATAGCCACATGTGAAGACCATATCCAATGCGGCAGCTTATTGTTTAGCTGCGGTACATCGCATTTGTCATCAGACTCAAGTAGTGAGGCATGCAAAAGATCTTCCTCTTCATTGACATGAGAAAACATACTTCCGGCAACAGGAAGCAGAGGTTTTATAGCTTCCAATTTCAGTTTCATAGCATGTTTCTTCAAAAGCTCATTTGCGGCAACCACAAAAGCATAAACCACATAAATCAACATAAAAGCAATTGCAACCCCAACGCTCACCTTGCCAACAATCAAAACAACTCCAAGAGACAAAAGGCTAAAGAGAAAAAAACATACATCTCGGATAAAGCATGTCTTATCAACCTGAACCCTCCTCTCTTCAATGCAGAGCGATATTACACCCACGACAACACAAGTAATAAACACAGCTCCACCTAACACACTATTAAGACCTACATCACCAGCATCCTTACCCACAAAAGCAGCAATGCTTGCAAAAACATCAGGGGCTCCATTCCCCAATGGCAGCAAAGAAACACCGGCAACGGTGGGTGGCAACTTCAACAAATTCGAAAGCTTCTCCAATGAACAGCAGAAGTAATCAGCGGCAGTATTTCCCAACAAATAAAACAAAGCAACCAACCAAACTCCCAATACCAAGTAACCCATAAATGCAACTTTCTGGCAGTCACAATAAAAGAACCTTATGTAATCAAAGAAACCACCAGCAGTACACTCAGGATGAGCATTCAAGTACTCACAAGAAGTGCTAAAACCCTTGTGTTCAAACAAGCCATGGCACAATTTAGGATTACCGGCATCCACAATATTAGCATCAACATATGCAATACTGACATTACCAATCTCCACAACACTCCTGCCTCTTAAACCCCAAAATTGAGGATTAACCCTAGGGGAATTGACCTTATTGTACAACAGAAAAACCAATACCAACACACAAATTCCATTAAAATAACCACGAAATAAACCTCTTTCACCCATGATTCTCTCTGTAGTACAAAACTATTGAACTGAATTCTTGATATAACTGTAAAGTATAAGCGATTGTAATCAAAACCCATAAAAAAATCAATCTAAGTGAGGCTAAAAATTGGTACCTTTGCGACAGAAAGAACAATAGAAGCAACTTCTTAGTAATTTCTCGGTGAAGATATGTCAGTATCGTGGCACAAAAAAATGGGTTTAATGGACGCGTCAAAATCCTTCACAATGTTTCTGAAAGACTGTTCGTCTCTCTCTAGTACAAAACTGTTGATTTGAATGTGTGGTCTAACACTAACTGTCGAAAAAGATGGTAACTTTGGGCGGTGCTTTAGAAGGGTAGATGAGATGTTTCAACTAATTAAGCAATAATAAAAAAAAATGCAGTAATAACGATTAAAACAAAAGAAAATCAATGTTCTCCTAATAATTATAAGTGCTCATTATCATTATTATCAACTGTTTCAGTTGTGTTGTTGCAATAATTTGGCTGATGTAACTAAATTAACGGCCTTTTGAACAGAAAAGGACAAGTGTTTTTTTGGGATGGAGAAGGAAAGAAGCTTCCTATGATGGTGTGGTAGTAGAAGAGACAGGAGGATGTATTAATTAAAAGGGATGATTCGGGAAAGAATTGAAACTGTTTTGGTTTGATTGATGCTTTGGTTAAATCTTTGGGTGTTGGTTTATGTTCTTATTTTCGTCAAGTAATTAATTTTAGGCCTTGTTTGGAAAGTTAAATAAAGTAAGCGAAGGTAAGGAGAGTAAAAAATATTTTGTGGTTTGATTGAATATTTGAAAAAGGAAGGGAAATTGAAGGAGCGTTCTCAATAGTCTCTTCTCTTATTTATTTAGGGTGTATTTGTTTAACTCCGATAGGATTGAAATGAGATAGAATGAGATTTTTTCCAAGTTTTTCAGTGATACAAATGTTTGTTAAAAAAAGTCAAAACATTGAGATAAAATTTTCATGATTAGTTATCTTAAAAGAGCAAAAAATGTGTGTCTTTACTCCAATGCAAGATAAGCTTTCCATATTTGAAAAGAAATAAATTAATCCCTTTTTTTATATATATAAAACTAGAGTTTTATATTTGAATTTTTAAATTAATAATTATTTGCAAATTTTTAAATTATCTTTTAGAAATAAGTTTGAAATAAATTTAATTATTATGAATGATATGTAATTTTTTTTGTTTTTTATTCTTATTTTGGTTGAAATTTTTTGTTATTATTTCAAACAAATAAATTTTTTATAATTTTAAAATTAAGGGTAATTAAATAAATATGATTTTTTTCGTGTTGAACAAACATGTTAAAGAAAAAATTTGCTATTTTTTATATCAAAAGATTTTAACAAACGATTTTAAAAAACTTTAGAATACATCCCAATCTTATCTTTACACTTTCCTATCTTGGTCGAAAAACATTCCATTCTAGTCTCATCTGTATTACTTTAACAAACATGCCGATAAGAGATTAAGAGAGTAGATAAAAGAAAATCATTTTCAATCGAATCTCTTACGTTATACAAAATTTTTTAACTTTAAGAAAAAATAAATAGTTATTTTTTAGGATTGATAACATATATACGCACGTTATATTTATTAATTACAAAACATTCAGAAATTGAAAAAAAATTCAGATTGCATAAATATTTTACACTCCATACGACCTAACCTTACATTCAAAACCTTTTTTTTAATCTTCGCCGCAATCAATAGATAGGGAAAAAATACATAACTATCAACAATACCAAAAAATTAAAATACTTTCTTCATTCGCCAATCAACATCAACATCAAATTAACATTCTAGTAGAAACAATTTAGAATAAGGAAATCTTCACATAGTTATAATTAAAATAACTTTTACATAGATATTAAGTTTGAGAAAATCATAAGATATAAAAATAATGAAAAATAATATTAATTTAAACTCATGTATAAGATTCATCTAAATTTTACATTCAGCATATTTTTAATTTTTTATTAGGTATATGTTTGACATGAAACTATGACAAATATTTAGTATAAAAATAATATATAATTAATATCATTTGTACAGTATGTACAATCAAATAAACAAACAGACTCACATAAGAGTCATAATCATATCAACGCATATACCTCTCAACATATCAGTCATAATTTACAATTAATCAATCATACTCATATCAAGCAAATATCAGTGCAAACAACGTTCATCAGAATGATACACAACATAAGAAATATACACTGATAATAACCATCTCATAAAAGCATTCATACATTAAAAGTACAAATCAAACATGCTATAAATGAATGTCAGTCGCAATATGCATATGAATGTTATACAATTATGCATTCACATGCAAATGCTGCCTCGAGGTCTTTCTTTTCTCTTTTCTTTTCTTTTCTTTTCATATCATTTTTTCGTCGGTCCTAGACCGGCATCGTACCCAGTACGGCATCGAGATCTCTCTCGGAATCATCGGTCTCAGACCGGCATCGAGCTCTCGCTCGGAATCATCAGGCCCAGCCTGGTATCTCATATCCGTGTCACACAACAAATGCAACACAATGAATGATCAATGCATTCATATATCATATCTCATATCTCAATCACGTATGCTCAAACATGCTCAATAAAGCAATCATATGCTTTCATAAATATCTCACATTCGTATGAATATCAATCAAGATATCATATATAAAAGAGCATG
>CANYCX014893041.1:0-12094 GCA_948193385.1 Breynia disticha f. nivosa | reverse complement strand
TTGTAAATCACATTTTTAACTTTAAACGATTTTCTTCAATTTAAACATTTAAAAATCGTGATTTAATAGGGAAATTTAAAATATATACGCGCGTAATACGTAAATAAATATAAAAATTATGCTTATATTACGCGCACATCATCAACCAATTGTGAACTTAACATAAACCTTAGGTTTATGTCTTTCTTCCATCAATTTCCCACACAAAACTCACCATAATTACTTCCTAAAGTCCTTACCAATCTCTTAACATCAATAAGTAACAATTCCAGCAAAATTTCAGTTTTAAACTAACCATTAAATTCAGCAAAAGGCCCATCATCAACTTAATATCAACCAAAAGTAAACCATACAAACTAACTTCCATCTTACCTAAGCTTGAATTCTTGAAAGAAATCAAGTTAAAATGACTTCCTTGCTCAGTTCCCTTTTCTCCCCAGCTGTTCTTGAGTTTTGCTTTGTAGGGATTTGATTTCAGAATGTAAAAATGGTTTTGTCGGTTGATCGATCGATAACTTATATTTTTTTCCAGAAAACAGGTAAGAATGCGGGGTGGGTAAAAACTATGCGGAGTGGGAACGAACCCGCGTACTTTTCTCTCCAGTCCATGTTCTTTTCTAACTCCAAATTTTCCAGTTTTCGTCAATCGTTTCGCGTCAACCTTCGACCAACCTTTCGTATATCTTTATATATTAATATTTACTCATTTATTTGAATTTATTTTAACATGAAAATTTTTCCGGGATGTTATATTTGAAGTCGTTCCTCAAACCTTGGTGTTATAGAATTGCTAAAATAATAAGTAGTAAATAATATTTAAAATAATTATTACAATGTAAATAATATAAAATAAATTACTTAAAATATATTATTTATATTAAAATATAAAATATAAATTAGTGTTAACAATACTGTTCATTATAATGTAAATTGAATGATAAAATCGGACTAGATCAGTTGTTGGTTCATCGAATCACCAGTTTAACCACACAATTCAATCTGATTTTTACATAACATTGCTAATAATGGACAAAACTCAAAATATTATTCAAATATTAAAATAATTATGAAATTAGCCGTTTTTAAATTGAGAGAATTGATTAAAAAAATTGAGATAATAAGAGAAAAAAAGCGGTGAATTATATTTTTATAAGTATTTTTATAATAATATTAGTCTATTATTTTTTAATAATATTCTTATTTAATATATATAAATAATTAAAAGATACTAAATAAATTTATAATTAGATAATAATATTTTAATAAAAGATAAAATAAATAATTAATGATATAAAAATAATATTATATTACATAGTAAATATTTGTAAAAAAATATTACATAATTAATAAAAATAAAAAAATATTTTAAAAATAGTATTGAATAAAAATTTCTTTAAAATAATTGAAAAAAGCTGTGAAAAAGTGATCATATATAAATTTTCCAATTTTTTAAAAAACACAAAATATAAAAATTTATGTTCATACTAATTTCATGATTGAACACTAAAAATAATGAGATGTCACATTGTAATTGTGTTTAATCACGTAATTAAGTAGAAGATTAGAGACTTTCCTTAAACAAGTAATGACAAGTCTGGTTCGCCGCCCCAATCAATAATACTGCAGAATCCACTGCCTTTTGACTCTCTTTTGTGAAACAAAGTCTCCCAGCTTCATTTTCAAACCAAATCTTCCACATAATAAAGGTAATCAATCATTCATATGCACAAAACTATTAAATTTCACTTTTATTGATACATGGTATGAATTCTTCCTTCATCTTTACTCGCAAACCGATGAATGTCATCTGGGTTTTTTTTTTTTCTGAAATGAAGTCTAACTTTATCAGTTTTTGCGCGGTTCATTTTTATGTGTTTGTGTAATCTAGCTGTCTCTGGGTTGCTTGATTGTGAAAGTTGTTTATTTGGTTGATATGTTTGCTGATAAATACGAGAATTCCGGTTTGAATTTGAGATATTTTGCGCTGGTTATTCACTTGGTCCGCCATGTTCACTGATGAATACGAGAACTTGAAGACGACGCAGCTAAAAAAAAGAGGTTATTATCTTGTCAGATATTAATGGGCAAATTCAGATTCTGGTGTGATTGCAAGTTGGATTGAGGCCTTTTCAATTTTAGCTGTCTATTTTTATATGAGTAGTAAGCAAGTAGGTGTTGTTGGAGATGGGACCAAATTGACCCATAATGTATCTGACCACCACCACCTCCATCTTTTTTGCTGTTATATTTATTTTAGTTTTTTAGGATAACCCATCAACGTCATTCATAATTTCTCATGGTTACCCTTGTAAATTTCACTGCTTTTTAGGGACTTTTTGTGAGTATTCTTTTTTTTTTTTGTGTTTATCTGGTTTCTGGATTCTCCCAATTTTTGTTCTTATTTGAGAGCTTAGTTCTTTTGTTTATTGTTATTGTTCTTTATGTTACTTTGCTTAACATATGGGGTTTGTTAACATATGAAAACAATTGAAAATTTTCAAACTTTCATTTGCTCACTTTATTTAATACTGATAAGTTTGTGATGGTGAGGTGGGAGTTAAGAGTTTTCAATTTTCATAAGGTTAGTTTTTTTTTTTATTTAGATGTTTATCAGAACTTCAAAACAGTAGAACAAGTTTTGGAAGTTTTTCTTGAGTGTTGGTTAAGCTGTCCAAATCCTGACACTGTGAACTGAAATAGTACTAACTGAAATAGTACTAAGTAAGTTAATTCTAAGTAATCTTTCAATTTTTATATGGCTTTGTTGCTGTTCCTATGTTTGGACAGTGAAAAGAGAAGAACTTTAGGGCTAAAGTTTTTCCTCTTTTTTAGAGTTGATAAGCACTTGATGACTCAATGACTATTTCCTGAAATCAAGTTGAAGTCTGTGGTTAATATTGTTGGTTGCCACTGGTTTTACCTTTTTTTCATTGACAAGATCAGAACTCCTTTTTACTTTTTTTCTGTAATTCTTCAACTCTCACACTGTTTTTTAGTTCTTGCTTCATCTTGAAATTCAGTTGAGTTGCATTGCCATAAGTAGCATGTGGAATTTGAAAAGAGAAATGATGAGGGTTTTATGGTGTGATAAAAATTTGTGGGCCTGTACTGTTAAAAGAGTTGTTTTCAGGTAGGGGCTACAATGGTAAATGGATTTTTTTTTGTTGAATTTAGAATTTACATTGTGTGTACTCATTTTTTACTTGTTGTACTCATCTGGGTTTTGCTTCTTTCTTTGATTTCTCCGTTGTCTCTTTCAAACATCTCATTTTCCATAAACCCTAATTACTAGGTTCACTTTCAAATTCACCGTTGCATTTTTCATTTATTTCTTTGTTTGCTCTATGCTGCCATTTATTGCATACTTGATATAATTGTTTTCAGATATTTCTCATGGTCTAACTGAAACTTTGTTGCCTTTTCATTCAGCAATAGGTCAGCAATTCACAAGTGTCCAATTTTTTTTGAATTGCGGAGCAAATCACCATTGAATTCTTCACATACTCCGCAGGGTTTTGGAATTTTTTTTGGAGCTGATCTCTGCCCTTCCTTGGCCTTTTCGAGGGCCGGTTTGTTTCATCTCTTGCTGACACCATACAGAGACAAATCCTGCTTTTCCATAATTTTTTTCTGTTGCCCATCTGGTCATCATACTAAATATCAAAGAAATTTAGATCCAACTTCAAGTTGTTCTTTTTGGCAAAACTCGTTGGGTTGGTTTAGATGCTATAGCTCTTCGGTGGGCTTCTTCCCGTCGATATTGGATTTAAACTAGGCTAGATGACTGTGGATGAAGTGGGTAGTAGCTCTGTCTGGACCAGAGAACAAGATAAGGCATTTGAGAATGCCCTAGCAACTCACCCTGATGATGCTTCAGACCGATGGGATAAAATTGCGGCAGATTTACCTGGGAAAACCTTGGAAGAGATTAAAGAGCATTATGAACTTTTGGTTGATGATGTCAATCGAATTGAATCTGGCTGTGTACCTCTGCCTAGCTATACTTTTTCTTTTGAAGGTTTGATTAGCCATGCTGGCGTCGAAGGAACAGGGAAAAAGGGTGGTCATGCACCTCATGGTAATGAGTCTGCTCACGGGAGTAAAGCTTCAAGGTCAGATCAGGAAAGACGTAAGGGAATTGCTTGGACAGAGGAAGAACACAGGTAAAATTCTTTTATTCATCTTCTTTCTTTGAATTCGTCGGTGCCTTATGAAGAAATATTTTCTGTTGATTGCAGTGATGGTTGTATTGGGGTCGTACTAAAAGCCGTCTCTGTTCAATTCTTTTGTTATACTTTTGAGTTTAGTTCATCAGTGCACTTCGGAAGGTGGAATCTTATTTTAGGAAAAACATGAATCTTAAATTTATGTGATAACTTTTCATTAAATTAAATTGTGCAAATATGCGGGCTATTTAAAGTAGCACCGTGGCATGGTCTAATCTTCTGATACCTGTCCTTCAATTACTAATGGTATTCTTTCCATACCCAATGCCGGGGAGTCTTGAATTTAATCGTGATGCTCTCGTAGGTAGAATAAGAAGTCACATCTGTAATACCATAAGCAAGATATCTTATTCCCTGTTCTGGTGGAACGTTTGAAGCTATTTTGTGTTGGTCTTAGGTTGGTCTGTTTGTTTTACTGTTGACGAGTAATTTTATGATAATTGACTAATTTATGAGTCTATTTCCTTGTTGCCTTTCTGAGGGAGATATTTGCATTGCAATTTTCCAATGTGTTAGAAGCATCTTTTTTTTATTAGCTCTAGTGTTTTTGGCTGATTTAAGATCCTTTTATTTGTCTAATAGTTTGTCCGTGCTATTTCAATGAATTTATTATCACAACATAATGATTAGGTTTGGGCAGCTACACGAAGGCAGCAGATACAAGGGGTTAATGCTAACCAGTGGTTATTTTCTATAATACAAATACAAAATCATCACATTAATGTTTAATGTAATCTGAAGATTAATCATCTGGGAGATCTGTGAAATATTAAATGTTGGGTTTGCAGTGGAGATCGGATGTTTTGTGCTTTAAACTAATTATGGATTTAAATTTTCTCTGCCCTATTGTTGGTTCACGTCGTTATTACTTTACACTCGGAACGTCAGAGAATCTTGGATTAGTTATTCACAGTGGTGGGATCTGTAAGTGTAAGTGGGATATGAAGAATGCAAAAAGACTGCTCCGGTGGTGGTGAATTGGGTTAAAGTTGTTACAGGAATGCTATTGAATTGGATTTTAGAGCTGTGCTTGTAAGAAAGTTTTTATTGCATGTTTATTTTTGGTTCTAGACAGTTGGCTGGTGGATCGTTGCTCTTGTACGGTCGTGTATATTAGCTTCTCATGAGCATCTTGTCTTAGGCTGTATGTCTTCCTACTGAAAATTCTGAATGAAACACTTTTCAGCTTTATGTCAGGAGTCGATATTCACAGTGAGGTGTGTACGCACTTAAATCAGTTAATGAATTTAGAGTATGTATTTATTGTGAAACCAAGACGTTTGAAAACTGCATTGCATTATTTTTGTACGAGTTCAAACTGAAACTTTCATGTCCAACTATGTTTACATGTAAATTTGGTTGTGTAGCTACTCAATCTGGAATTTCAATGTACATCATGAATTGATGATATCTGTTATTTAGTTTTCTGTGCGTGAATGAAAAACTCTTGAGTTGCTGTGTTATGTTTTATTCATTGTGAAAAGATAGGATTGAACCATCTATATTCATTCCTTTAGGGCTTTACTTACTCCACTAGGCAAGATTAAGTATTTGAGTGCTAATATAATTGGCTTTTGAGTTGAATTTTACATTTAAGCATCTGGAAATTGGAACTTTCATCATTTAGATCTTAGTCCCGGTGCTGTGTCAAGTTGCAAACTTTTGATCTTATCTGGTCCCTCTTTCACGCTCTACTTTTATCGTGTCTGGTTTTTTTTTTTTCATACATTTCTTTCTTGAGAAGATGATCGGTTTGTTTGAGCGCTACAACTTTGCTCTTAAATGAGGCTGCTATCTTTTAGGCGGGAGCTGCTACTTGAGCATTTTTGTTATTGCTTTTATATGATCTCCTTGCATGCTGATGTTGGTACTTGTTTTTGCAAAAGGTTATTTCTTCTTGGTTTGGAGAAGTACGGGAAAGGTGATTGGCGAAGTATATCGAGAAATTTCGTAGTGACGAGAACACCCACGCAAGTTGCAAGCCATGCACAAAAGTACTTTATCCGGTTAAATTCAATGAACAAGGACAGGAGGCGATCCAGCATTCACGACATCACCAGCGTCAACAATGGAGACATTGCAACGCCGCAGGGACCTATAACTGGTCAAGCAAATGGCGGTGCCGCTGGCGTTGCTTCTGGAAAAGCTGCTAAACAAAACTCCCAACAGCAGGCTGCTCCTCCAGGAGTTGGTATATATGGCCCTTCGACGATCGGCCAAGCGATAGGAGGTCCTCTCGTTTCAGCAGTTGGCACCCCTATCAATCTTCCTGGCCCTGCACATATGGTTTACGGTGTCAGAGCTCCCGTTCCAGGAGCTGTGGTTCCTGTTGCACCAATGAGCATGGGTCCAATGGCATATCCGATGCCGCCGACAACTGCTCATAGGTAATAGGAACTGTTTAGCTGCAAATTGTACAAAAGACAGGAAACTATTGGTTGTGTTTTACATTGGGATAATGGGAAATGGATAGAACTGTTGGTGTCAGAATAAGGTTGCTGCATATTTGCAAGCATAAAGTTATGTCAATTGGAGTAGCATAAGTAGGCACATATTGTGCTTAGATCTTTAGCATATTTGGCCACAAGTATTTATCTTTCAAATTGTTCGAAATGGCACACTTATGCATCTCTTTGTTGAGTCTCCACAGGAAGTTATTAAAAGTTGGGATTCAAATCAGTTGCCAAAAAAAAAGTGGAACAAATGTTGTCACCTTCTTTATCTTGAGAAAGTCTCAATCATGACACTGCTATCTTTTCTTCCTTGCTGTGAATGAGCTAAATATGACTCCGGGACGGATTTAAGGGGAGTTAGTGGGGGCTCGTGTATCTGTTGGCCTTGGCAAAATCTTTTATAGTAGGGTTTTGTCAGTTTGATTATATGCCGTGTTCCCATTGGCCATGTCAAATTTATCAGTTAAACCAATTGATTTTACCTTGTTTTTCATATGCATCATGAACGAATGCCTTATCATTACCACGAGACTAATAGGGTTCAGTTATACTGCAGAAATAGATACTAAAACACTAAACTGAAGATACGTCTATTTTGCCCGTTGCAAATTTTTTTGGATTCGTCGCCGATAAATTATATGCCAAACAAAATAGAAAGGAAATTTCTCAAATAAGAGTGAATTATTTGTAATGTATAGTTCTAATAAAACGATCACCTAGTGATTCATCTTTGTTTTTTTCTTTG
Source organism: Breynia disticha f. nivosa (assembly GCA_948193385.1). Taxonomy (NCBI): domain Eukaryota; kingdom Viridiplantae; phylum Streptophyta; class Magnoliopsida; order Malpighiales; family Phyllanthaceae; genus Breynia; species Breynia disticha. The sequence goes on along the minus strand of CANYCX014893041.1, from coordinate 4,670 downwards.
TATAAGAAATGATTGGGCCCTAAATCTTAAAATTAGTTTATAAAACACATATCTAATGGTTTGAAATAATTCGAAATGGCAGAAATGATCATTCTGTGTGAAGTCCCCACACAAAGATATGCTGAAAATTATTGAAAGTGTGTTGGAGAAAATGGTATAATTTTATAAGCAGAGTGGGTAATCCTGGTAGGACAGTTTGATGTCTTTGTTTCCTTCCCACATATATACATTGCATAGAACCAGTCAGCAAGCTGAAGTTCATGTCCAAATTCAGACATATTATAAGCTTCTTTGACTGATACGATGTTGGAAATGATTCCATGTATACTTATTGATCTGTATCTGATGTGGAAACTTCCTTTTTCGTCAACATTAGACTCTGCAAGTTATGAAAGGATACTACTTTTCTCAATTTTGGCAATGGAAGAAGAGTGGCATCCTCAATATAACATGCATTAAACTATTATTGACGAATAGAGAGTGTAAATAAACCGAGCTGTTTGCAAATGGTTCGGTATTTGGCTCAATAACAAACGACTTGAATTCGAATACTCTAAAATTTGGCTCGAAAAATTCGCCAATAGGCTCGTTTGTGAATAAATTTGCTAATAAACTCGATTATATATTTGATTTTTTAATATATAGTTTTCATATTTTATCAACATTTTAAATAGGCATAATATTATATTTTTTAATAAAATATAAAACATATTATAATTAATGTATAGAACCTTTCAACGAGATAGTGCTTTTTCAACTCTCTCAAAATGGAATCTATTCCAAACATATATGCCGTGGTTCCTTACTTCGACAGGGTACAAATATCTAAATTTGATATTTTTAGATTTTTTTTCTTAATCTTAATTTTTTTCTGAAAATTTCCCCAATACTAAGCGGTTTCTGGGAATGGAAAAAAAAAAATTAGAAATTCAGTTGTAAATACTAATTAAAAATAATAATTTTATTAATATATAAAAATAAAAAAATTACTCATAATATTCAATAAATATTTTAAAATTCAATTTTATATTGAATCAAATTCAAAAAATTCGCATTGAATCAAATTCAAAAAATTCTTAGTTTGCGAATTTTAAATGATTTGAACTTGAATAAGATATTGACCTCGATAAAAAGTCTCATTTAAATTCAAACTCGTAAAATTTTAAACGAATCAAAATTTAAATACAATAAAAGTTGGGGGAGCTCTAGTAACAAAGTTGGTGTAAGACCATCCACTATGGGGGTTAATTCCCCCACGTGAATAGATTTCGGACACTTCTCCCATAAAGGGAGAGTAGTCAAGATGAGTCACCATTAATCGTTTTACTTCCGTGAAATGATTAATGACTGACTATGTGAGCTCCACATGTTGTGGAGCCCTATTCAAATATTACCGTTATATATATATTTTTTTAATAATTACATTTTACACTATAAATATACCTACTTTCATTCATACTCAATATTTAACATCTTCAATTTCTCATTCTTCTCTCAAAATGGATCCAAATTTTTGTATGCCTCCTCTAGTTTCGCAATGAAACCAGGGATCGAACTTCGCACCCTTAATATACTGATTAATCCCTTTTCTGATAAATTCAAAGTGCTGGGAACATATAACTATAATAAATTAACTAATAAAACTTTAACACCAACCAACTCTGCCACCCTGGTTTTCAGTACCTGCAGAATCTCGTAAAATGATTTATAGTTTCAGAGCAGTTGGACCTTTCTTTCAGAGCAATGGTGCCACTTCTTTTTCTTCAAACAAAAGTTAGCTAATCTAGTGTCTTCTTTATTCCTTTTATCTTCAGAAACTCACCATCCTGACACCATCCCATGTTGTCTTAAATTAATTTGCATCTTCTTCCATTTATGCATGAACGACCACAAACTGTGCAGAACACGTCAAGGTTTTCTCCTCCTGCTACTTTATAAAACTTTCACTTACCTCGAAAAATTCTCATCCGAACAAACCGTAAGTTTCCGAGTTCATGTGGATTAGGTGCTGTCAATATATGATCTGATTCGGAGTTCTAACTCCGCAACTGCATGTTTCTTGTGTATTATTAAAGTGAAGGACATGTTCATGTGAATAACAATCGTGGAAGTGATCTTCCAACTCATGACATGCGGAGGAAGAAAGATGGAATATTATTGCTTTATCGGATTGTCTCCTATGCATGATTAGTTGTGAATATTAAGAGCATCTACAATCATAAACATTTGAAGTTTATAATCATATCACATGAGCACTTTATAAACTTCTCATTTATTAAACTGTTTTTCTACATTCAAATACCTCTTATTAAAAAAAATTATACATACTTAAAATTTATTTTCAGTAGAGCCCACATCAGTCGTTTCACTCATATGAAACCGATTAATGATTGTCAACTCTCCCATAAAAGAGAATTGACCATAAAACTGTCCACATAGGGTACAAACCTCCGCTATGAATGCCCTAAGGTTTAGATGAGACTCTCTCATATGCATCAATGCCATCTTCACAGTAATTTCCATGATGTGTGGAGTGTTTGTGAAGAATTTCACAAGTTGTTTCTTTTATAATGAATTAGATTCACCTTTAGGCTTCGCTTGTTTGGCGAAAAATATTTTCTTTTCCGTTGTTTGTTTGAATTAAAAGAAAATAATCAATGAAAAATAAATTCTGGTCAATTGAAAAATAGTTTCTCTAGATAGCTTATTTTTTGACAAAGTGTTTTCCTTTTTTTAAAAGAGAAAAACATTTTTCAATTTATCACTTGCTTACATTTAATGCCTAATATTATATATTATTTAAATATTTTAAGCTTTATTATATATTTTTTATTTGTTAATGTATTTTTAATATGTTTAAATTTTATTTGTGTAAATTCTAAATATTTTTTAATTAAATTTTTATGTAGTTACCAAACACTGTTCTGAAAAACAAAATTCTGAAACTTATTTTCTATAGACAAATATTTTCTCTAAGAACTCATTTTCCGTGAAACAAACGCAACCTTAATATGCGATTAGAGTCATCTCTAATGCAATAGTTTGAGATGATGTCCAAGCTTGATCAGTTATTCGCAGCTTATTTGTTGTTCAAACCAATTTAAACTGTGAGATTGTCAAGAATCCACAAGGTGCCTTTCGTAGGCAATATAGGTCTGAATTTAACATTCAGAATCGCTCTTAAGTCTTAATACAATAGTTTGGACTGTGTTCGACATTGAATTGATCATAATTTATTTGTTATTCAGTCTTATTTGAATTAAGAGGTGTGATAAGAATACACACCTTTAATTTGTAAACACTAAGCTCTACAAATTTAAATACGCTATAAAATAAGTGAGAATCTCACATTAGAGAGGTGTAAGATGTGAGAAAGATTTATGAGTGGTGTAGACCCATAACTCAACCTAAAATTTTGAATAAAAATGTGATGTTAGGACCATTTGTGTCTTTATTGTCTAGCATTCTACAGTTTTGCTATGCTCATGCTCATGACAGATTCCCCAAGGCTTCGTGACCAACAATATCTTAGCATCTATACTTCTAAAATTCAGTGTTTACCGTGATATTGACAAAGATGATACAGGAAACAGTTGTGTATTTAGACCACATAACATAATGTCCATTCTTGTATACCACATTTATGGAGAATTTATACAAACCCTTGTGCAGTTAAAAGATTATGAATCAGCAAGTTGATGTTATGTCCAACAAGAAAATCTTTTTGGTTAGCATGTTTAATGACATGTGCAGAAATTAAAGAAAGCTGATGTGTATCTGATTTGGCATGTCTCAACTTGAAAGGAATGTATGTCTTCAAAGCTTTCTTTCCTTCTGTTTGCTATTTATCCATGGATGCATAATTTAGTGTGGTTGTATTTTGTTTGAGCATTAAATTCAAGGTAGATTTCCCTGATAAACTAGAAACTAATTACTGAAACTTTGAAAAAAAATCTAAGAAACTCCCACGAACACTTGTATGCAGATATTAGAGACAGAAATAAAGAGAAGGAAGGGGGCGGTTGCCCTCCTTGTCTCACGAATACTGCAGAAACGGCAAAACTCTCATAAACACCTACATGCAAAGACGGAGACAAAGAGGAGAAAGGGGACAGTTGCCCTCCTTGTCTTACGCACACTTGTATGCATAGACGGTAAAACTCTCACGAACATCTGTATGCAGAGATTGAAACAAAGAAAAGGGGGCGGTCCGCGGTCGCCCTCCTCATCGTGTCTACTTCTATAGTCCCTTCCATTTTACTATGTATCTTTCTGTAACGCATTCCCTTACCACGTAAATAGCATATGGTTTAACCAAAAAATTAAAAGGGTTTCACAATCATGGTTTTAAATGGTAAGATGACCAAGAGTATTAATCAACTTGGCCTACTGCTTGCTCACTCACACCTCACCCTCATTATGATTAAAAAAAGGAAAGAAAGCAGCATTCCTCCAAAAGATTTCATCCAAGATAAGCTTGTGAGGATCATTACTTCATTCCATTATAACAAATTGACTTCATATGCTTCTTCTTTTTACTTTACTTATCCAATTTGATCATCATCTTTCACAATCTATGCATGAAAAGTTAAGAAGAAAGGAACAACTCCTTTTCATTGTCTTCATAAGTCAGTATATACCAATGGGATTAAAGTTTTCTGCAGGAAAAA
>CANYCX014888133.1:0-14470 GCA_948193385.1 Breynia disticha f. nivosa | reverse complement strand
AAAACATAACCTAAATATAATTATCATTAACTCTATCTCATTTATTTCTCAACAATTCCTTATTTTCATTATCGCGAAAAATTTATACGTATTTTTACGTATTTATACGTATTTTTACTGTATTTTTTTATTATATTTTTTTTTTAACCAAAATTTTAGGATGTTACATTTAAGTTAATCTTTAATTAATTATTATACCTTTTTATTGGGTATATTAAAAGAAAAATTAAATTAAATTTATATTAAAAATATAAAAATAATAAGAACAATATTAGAAAAAATTGTTAAAAATTGTATTGATAACACAAAACGACATATAATATGAAAAAAATAATTATTTAAAATGATATCTGTATTTAGCTGGAAGTACTAAAGTTTTAATATTTAATTTGATTAAACTAAATCAAAGGTCTGTTTAAGATTGCTGCTAAAAATTATTTTTGTTGTAAGAAAAAATATTATTTATAAAATTGCTTTTAAAATGATTAGTTGATTGTTTGGTAATATATCATAATGAAAATATTGTTAAGTGTGAAATTATATTAAAATTTTGATAAAAAAAATTTGTAAAATAAATTAATAATAGAAAATAGATATTGAGGTTTGTGCGCATACCATAAACGTTTTTGTAGCGTAGGTTGGATTACTCGAATACTAATAAGATTGACTTAAAATCATCCATAGAAAGAAGGATATCTATAGACTTAAGCAGAGTCAGTGAGGATCCGTGTCTTACAACTTTTGATAAAATCTTTTATGATAAGTTATTCTGTCAATTTAATTATAGATAGTGTCTCAATCGATTATCGTTAGATTTTTTGGTTGAAAATTATAATTATTAGTTTATCAAACTCTTGTAATATATTTTGAAGTCCATCGCTTGATGTTTGTGATTACATGCATGTAAGGTGATACTCATGGGAAGGCACAAAGGGGAACTAATGTAAAGAGTAGTAGTTGAATACGGTGAATTTTAATATGAGGTCATTGAGTCTCTTTTGTTGTTTTACTGAAATATACAAATTACGTAAAATTAAAATTATTTTTTATTAAATAAATTAAAGGTCCTACTAAATCCAACAGTAAAAGCCCCCGTTGAATAAGGGTTGTGAGTTGTTTAGGGGAGGCAGCATTATCCAGCAGACAGAAGAAGGCATATTCTTTGGGATGTATGAAATCAGATGCGATGGGGGTAGGGATTTGTAGCCGCTAAATGCATTGGAAAGTTTTGTGTGGATCCCACGCTTTGTCTCTACGTCAACCACATTATTCAACTTTCTCATGCTTCCTCCACCTATTTTCCACTCTTTCCTGCCTCCTCCTCCTCCTCTCCTTCATCTCTACGTTTACCCCAACCATATGTCCTTTTTGCAGTGTTATTTGAATCGGACCGATGTTCGAACTAAGGGATTGGATGATTGGTTGATTGATCGAACCGGTAGTTTATTGGTTAAATTAGTAATTTAAAAATAATATAAATAAATAAATAAATATATATGAATATACAAAATTATTTAATTTTTAAATTATTTAATTTTTTTAATATTTAAAACTGGTCCTGTTCATCGACTCACTGGTTTTCACTAGCCGATTAGTCGGTCTTTTACCGGTTCGCTTGCAGACTGGTTTGAATGGTGAACTGAGACCGGACCAATGACCGGTTCACCGATTCACCGGTCCAACCGGCCGGTTTGGTCCTTTTTTATAGCATTGTCTTTTTGTCCTCTTTAAAATTTAGTGTTAGATAATTTTTGACATAATAATATAATTTATAGATAAATATAATATAAATTTTTAATTTTATAATATTTATGCAATCAATAAAAATATTTAATAACAAAATAAAACGCAGCACAGTTTGCTAATCTAAATTATCATCTCAATATTTCATTTTCATACATTTGAACGGCATTCGGTCAAAATACTATCATATGTAGTAGGTGTAATCTAAAGTGGGCAGAATAGTATAAAAAATGTGAGAAATTTTGTATGCTTTGAAATGTGAATGAGACAGTATTTTTAGAGTAGTAATTGCTTCCATTATTTTGGTTGCAATATTACAAGCAAATTATTCATAGGATAGGACAAAGTCCTGAAAATATAATCAACTATTTACATTCTTTTTAAAAATATATATATAATGACTTTAATTCAATTGAAATGATTGAATATACATGAAATTTGAAAATAAAGGGATTCACCTGTTTTCGATTTTGCAACTAATAATATGTATCAAAACAATGTAATTGTTAAATTGACGTGTGTTCAGTCAAAACTTATGCTTGAAAAATAAACAGATTAACCAATTTAATTCTAGTGCATATGACAAGTATTAACCTTTGACATTTAATATTGTTACATTAATAATATAGCACCTTTAATATCCCTTTATAATGTCCCACTTGAACCAATACTTAAATAACTCTCTTTACACTATAAATAAATGTTAAGAGATATAACCAAATATCGGTTCCAAAAAAAATGATATAACTAAATAATACGCGACACCCACATCTAATAATCTACACCAACAATAGGATGACTTATTAATGATTTATGATTTCCGAGACAATTCTAAAATCATTTAATTCAGTCACAAATTTAAGATGAATAAATTTTTTTAAGATGGCTATAACATAGGAGAATAAAATTTAACAAAAAAATAAGTACAAAATAGTGATTTAAAATGAATAAAACATATATTTATACACACATAAATGAATAAAACATATATATATACACACATAAGAATTTTCATTATTTCGTTTGAAAGTGACAATACATATATATAATAATCTAACATAAAAATATAACCAAAAAAAAGTTTATATCTATTCAATATATTTATTTATTAAAGCATCATAACTTTTTTAATTTGTTCATGGATTCCCATACTTCCAGGATAAGATTCAAGGATCAATAGTTGTTTTTATGATCAGTAATGATACAGAATCTTAAAACAGAAAACCATCAACATGTTTCCATTTGTTTTATGTTTCTTGTATTTATTTAGTGAAACAAAGCATAGAAAAGAAAACAATTGTGATGACACAATATGAGCTCTCACTTGTACTGTTTCAGTTGCGAGCTTCTGACTTGATGCGTTCTTTGGCTGACAAAACAAGAAAGAAAAGGTCAGTATTAGCCGCAGCTGTAGATCATTAAAAGATGACCCAACAACCAAAAAATAGCTTAAAAAAATTTACTGTGCTTTGAATTATCACAAAACCAGCTTAGAGAATCAGTTGGAATTATGTGCAAAGTGTAAAGCATACCAGCCGTCTCCTCTTCTCTCTTCCGAGCAGCCTCCGCCCTTTGCGCACGAATCAGAGCCAAGCGTTCTGCATCATGCTGTTTAGTTAATGCATATAGAGGAAAACTACTTCTGGAAAGAATGAGCACATTTAGACAAACAACGCTGGAGCATTAAAAACTAGTGAAAGAAATTCAGATAAGTAGGTTATTGTCCATGTTTCCAGTACTTACCTAAATCTTTTTTTGCTTCTTCAGTTTTCCCCTGTTCTTGCAACTTCATGTATCGTTCATGAGCCTCTTGCTTTTTTATTTCCTCCCTGCAATATCAAAGTACTGAAAATAATTACACGTGATTCTAGCCAATTTACAATCAATTTTTTGTCTAATTTCTACCATGACCACTACATAATCATGAAAATTCCAATAGCATTTTGCATTGTTTCTCAATTTGTAATAAAAAATTAACTTTGTTGAGAATGATTTTTAGTTGGACTAATTATCTTTCTCAAACTTACCTCTCCCGCCTTGAGAGTTGAGTTGGTCTCCCAATCTGTGATATAGTAGTAGATAGATTAGTAATAAACTTAGACTTTTATGAAAGTATGGTTTCTACATCAGCTAAGATACTTACATCAACATCTCCACCCTTCAAATTCTTTTGTTTCACTAAATTAGGATTCTCAATCTCAATTAGCCCCTCAACACCTTTCCTCTTCTGCCAAATTATTTCACAGAAATTATCAAAAAATATTATGCTAACAAAAACAATTAATGCATTTTTTCCAAACAGTATAATACCTCACCTCTGATTCTCCAGTCTCTTTTTCTTCTTCAGATTCTTCTTCCACTTCCAATTTGGCTAGCTCCTGTGACAGGGAGAGAATATAATTATCTGCACGCACAAGTGTTCTAAACAATGTAGTCTAAAACCTGATTTGATATAGATATTAAAATCGTTCATCAAGTTTCAGGAATTTGATTATATAATTGATCATTTATTCTCTTCTGCAGGAAGTTCTTCTAGTGTATTAGAAATTCTTTAATGAAAAAGAAATATCTGTAGAAACTTGGCAATAAATAGTTTCAATTAAATCTGAACTCAAGACATAGTTTTCGCTGTGATATTACAGAGTGCATATGGCAAAGAAAAGATATCAACATACCTGCTTAAAAGTACGAGGACGAGTTGAAGCATTCTCAACTGCAATTCCCAGAAAACAAACACAATAACTCTCAAAACTCAGCCAACATAACACACAACTATATATAACGAAGAAAGGCTGCTTTACTAATCCAAAAAATTGATTTTACAAATCAGGAACAAACACAATCTTTCCTTAACAACAACCAAAATAATACCAGAAATTAATAAACAATAAAGACAGTTCTTCAAAGAAACAGATTTGACATCATTAAACACAAGGTTTTCACGCACACGCGTACGCATGCAGAGAAAGTTAGAGAAATCATACGGATTTGTTGAGGAGTGGAGAAATGGCGACGGCCAGTGGGTTTGCCCTTGAATTTTCCTCTTCCCATTCTGTCTTTTTAGCTGCTATCTCTGTGTGTTCTTAAAGTATGATGAACTGTATTGGCCAGTATATTTACAATTCAAAGCATATTTAGAGCTGAGTGTTGAATGATTCTGTAGCACCAACCCACCACTCATTTGGTTCCGTGTGTTCGTTGCTATGATTCCCGCGCTAACAGTGATGGACTACTTTTTGCTTTATTTTATTCTGTTTCAGTATTGCTTTTTCATCCTACAACTTTGTTAATAATCATATTAGTAGAAAAATTACCGACACAGTGGTAATGGGGGTTGAACTTGGTAGGGCGGACCACGGTTCGATCCCCCGCAACGTGATTGGAAGGGAAATAAACCTTAACCCTCAACTCCTTCCCGAACCGGATTAGTCTCGGCCCAGTGGGTCGAGAATACCGGGATTTGACAAAAAAAAAATATTAGTAGAAAAATTGAAGATTTCAGCCTCCAATAAATTAAGGGTTTTTAAAGCTATATAATTTTTCAAAACTAAAACATTTAAATATACATATAAGATGGAAAACAATTCTAATATATTATTTATTTATTTATTTATTTATTCATAATTATCCAATAAAAGTAGTTGCATGAAGAATTTTTAAAAGAGTATGGATATTTTTTAAAAAAAGGTAGGAGGTAAAATTAAATATGTACAAATATAATAAATTTTATTAAATAAATTTTAATTCAAAGAATAAAGGATGTAATTATTCTAATAAACTATGACAAAAGTGAAAATGATATCTTGTGAGTGGTAAATTTTAGTATGAGGAGGGACTCATTGAGTCCCCTTACTGAAACTGTACTGTTTACGTAAAATTAAAACTGTTTTTACTGAATAAATAAATGGTTCAGATTTATTTTCACTAAATCTGACGGTTGCAGATGGATGTCTCATTGAGTCCCTTAAAAAAGGGGATTTATAGTAAAACTCCCCCTTGTGAGTGTAGAAGAAAGTAGAGAAAAATTTTAATATGAGTTCCTTAAAGAGGGGACTCATTGAGGCTTATTCTTTATTTTACTGAAAATACGCAGATTACGTAAAATTAAAACTGTTTTTACTAAATAAATTAAAGGCTCAGATTTAATTTTACTGAATCAAATGGTTATTAATTTTGGTAATAATAAGACAATTCACTATAAAAATATTCTTATAAAAATACTTGCTTATTAATTTTGGTAATAATAAGACAATTCACTATATGCGAATAACTACAAAAACACTAAATAAACCTATAATTGGACAATAAAAATTTAATAGAAAAATAAAATAGATAATTAATAGTATAAGACATGATGGTACATTTTTTGGTGGATGCTAAATTAAATATAAAACAAATTGAATGAATGTGTTGTTGTAAAAAATATTACATAGTTGATAAAAATAAAAAATATTTAAAAAAACATTTGGAAAAATTTTCTTAACAAAATATAATTTTACAAAATATTACTCACATAAAATAAAAGTTTCATAGCTACTTTTATAAATCTACGCATACAAAAAAACTAAAAAAATTTACATAAATTTATTAAATGCATTTTTTTAACTTTCCTTGACATTAAAAATTCAAGAAAAAATTATTATTCATTCAATATACACAACCAAAATTTTATTACAAAAAAACTAACATACCTCAATTTTTTGCTTTAAAAAGGTAACAAATGAAATCTCTGCAGCACAAATTTAAATATTGAAAGAATAATTTATTCTGCCCATGACGTTTGGGTTGTCGAAAAAATCTAATTAAGTTAAGGGACTTAATTATGATTTATTCGATAGTAGGATTAAATTAGAAGCATATTTAGTTTAGGGACTAAAATGCAATTTTGAGTGAAAATGTATTATTTCACCAAATGGTACATCTACTTCTATAAATACTTCTCTTCCTATCCACATTTTCACACTTGAGGAAAGAGAAAAAGAAGAGCACTTTTTCTCACAAAATTACCAACTTAGTTTTCTCTCGGGTTCGGGTTCTGGTGTAGGATCGGGTGCGAAACATTGCCCGTATCCCGACGCGTCCGCGCCTATGGATACGTGTGTACCCTCAACGAGGTATCGTATTTTCTGCTGTGCATTGAACGGAATTCCAGGTTCAATATTTTGTTCATTTTATTTACGCGCTTTTATTAATTATTCGTTAATTAATTGTTTTATGTATATATTAGTTATATATGCGTATTTCTTTCAAATATACACAACAAACTCTACTTAACGCAAAATTGTATGAGAAAAAAAATAATCACTAAGCAAATTTATATATATATGAATGATAGCTGTCGAAATTAAAAAATATAAATTTCTCACTTTGAGAACTTACTGAGTATAGGCTATAGCAGAAGTGACATCGAATTAAAGAGATCAATAAACTAACTATCTAAAAGTTAAAATAAATAAATTAAAATGACAGAATGTTGTTTTTATGAGAAATTTATGTTAAAATAGAATAAAATTACTAAAATTAAAGAAATCATAATTAAAAGCAATGTTAGAAATCAAATAAGATGAAAAATTCAATAATAAAAAGTCTTAGTCAAGATATTCTTTGGTTAATTTAATTCTTTGATCATTGACACTAAAGATAGAATTTATAGCGATTGAATATGAAAAGTTCATAGACACCGACAAATGCTCAAGCATCCAATTCCTACTTAATTATATAATATTTCCGAGACACTTCGATCAGAATATTTCTCTAGCCGAAGAACAATTTTCGATATAACTCGATAGAATTTAATTCCAAATTGCATTAAGAATGATAGAAAGTCAATCCTGACTAACAAACTCTAGACACCTAGATTCATTTAAGTCAAATTACTCAACTTCATTAACAATGAGACAACACATCATTGATATCATTATTAAACTGCTACCAAATTACCAAGAATTATAGACACTCATAATTCTCAATTAGCAATCTAGTATCATAACAATTAAATTAAAGGATCCTCTCAATCCAATTAATATAACAATAACAAAACCAATAAATCAGAAATTGAATAAATACACAATCTCAATAAATCAATTCAAGAACAAAAGTCTCACAAACAATGAATTAAACCTCAGAATATCTCAACTAGAGTATAAGTTTAGTCTGAAATGCTAAACTTCAAACATGCATATTGAAAATAATGAAAGGAAGGAAAATACTAAGAGTTCTTCAAAGAATCCTAGTTAATTTGCCAAAAAATCAAAGTTGGAAGAAGAAGAAGAAGAACAAAAGGAGATGTTAAGACTATATATGAGGATTCCCCTCTTCCAAGAAAACCTAACAGGCTACAATTTTTGTCTAAAATTGATATTGGGCATGTGGGCCCACGTTTAGCTCGACTCAATTCTTGCTTTTGATGAAAGGCGGCCCATTCTGTGTTTCCTCTTACGTCATGTGATCCACGCATAATATGATGATATTTTGATACCTTAAACTATATATTATGAACGTATCTTAATCAAAACTCCCTAAAGGTCGCATTTAAAATTGGAATTAATTGAAAAATCCTAAATATTTAGAATGTGATACTTTCGCACTGGATAGATCGTATCTTTATAAATTATTGATCATTTTACATTAAATTAATTTCTGAATCAATAATTTATATTGATTGCTGTGAGAGACAGAATTACAGAGAGAACTGCAGGTATTTGGGAGAGATTTAAGCATAAACAGTGCCAACACGCCCCATGTGTCAACACGGGCCGTGTTGCGCACAACTCAAAATTTTCACTCAGCCTATTGTTATTGAACACCCCCAGGGTGTTGAATGAGCAACCAAACACGGTGGTTGTGTTCCTCAACACGAGAAGCGTGTCAATTTTAATTTAAAAGTGCATTTAACACGAAGGGTATGTTAAGCTGCACTGGCACCGTGTTATTAAAAACACGGAGCGCGGCCCGTGTGGAAATTGACACGCCCGTGTCGAAGGTCATAATAGTGTGTTTTTTTGTGTGAAAGCTTATAAGAGGAGTTTGAGGGTTTCAAGAAAGGCATGTAGGATAGAACACAACATTTAGGATAGATTAGAGCATTCCAATACAGTAGAGATCGTTTTTAGAGTGCAATTCATGTTCTCCTTTTCGATTTCGCATTTCCTTTCCATTTCTTTACTTTATTTCGCATTTAGTTTCTCATTTATGATGTTCTATACTATTTCATTGCAAAATTTTCTCTTGAGTTTGCGATTTGGGTTAATGGAGGCTTCTCGAGTGAAGACCCATGAAGTTTTTACTGCTTTCTTTACATTCCCGCATTGATTTACTTTGATTACAAATTTTGATTATGTCTTTAGTTGATTTTGATGTTAGGTTTTGCTTTTAAGAATGTTTCTTTGATGTTTTAAGATTCTGATCGTGTTTTTTGGAGTTTAGATTGATTGAATTTTTTTTATTTTTTATGTTGAATTTGTGATTGAATCATGTTTAGAGTACTTTTAGTAATGAGAATTTAAGTTTGATTGAATTTTAATGCTTTGAGCCAATGTTTTTGATTAATTGTGTTTTGGTTTGTTTTTATTAAGGTTAGTTAAGTTTTCGTTTATTGATGATGTTTTGTTGAGCTTTAGTTAGTTAATTAGGTTTTAATTTAGTTGATTAGGTTTTAATTGTCATTAGTTTGCTTTAATTGGGTTGTAATTATTAGTTTAGTTTTATTTCAGGATGTTTTTTATTTGCTTTGTTTAGATTACTTGCTTTTAATTCGCATGGACTTAGGTTTCAATTAAAATCAACTTTCATTTGGATTGACGCTTAATAAGTAACGAGAACTCGCATAGTGATTAGTTATTCCCTAGGGTACGATAATTGGGTCGAATTTCACTCACACGTATTACTTGATTGTGTGCGCCTGTGCAAATTAGGCATTTAGGTTTAGGCCGTAGCATCATGCCCATGACGAAGCCTCCTGCATGCTCGTGACGTTTGTGCCTTGTACGAATGTGGACTACTCTTCACAACAAATCTACATTAATCGCTTATAAAATAGCCTCATAAGCTCATAGAGATGCAGAAAATAAATTGATGCTCGATTCCTCAAAATTAACCTAAATGCATGCATAAAACACAATAAATTGCACAATAAAATATGTCCAAAATACAACCCATCAAATATTCTCATACTTGGCTTTTACTCTTCCTCGAGTAAAACCAAATTCAAAACAGTCTATCACAAGGGAACTTAATAATTCACAACTTAGAGCTAAAACTAAACTTTGCAAAACTTAGAGGTAAACTATAAACAGGTACAAATACAATCAGATTCACCTCAATTTTAAAACAAAACATACACAATTTTGTAAACCCATTGCATAATGATGACAATAAACCAAGATTGTGTGTGTGCGCATCAATATACAAATGTTAGCACATTGAAATCAACTATGTTTTCATCATTAGCAGAGAAGATAAAATAAGGAAAAACAACTATAAACAGAAATGTAAGTCATACATACAAGTCTTCTACCAAAGCACACACAAAAAGCATATAATAATACTTTTTTTCTTTTCTCTTTTTTATAATTTTGTTCTTTTTTTCGTCCATCACTTTTGAGATTTCAGCTTCTCTGCCAGCTTCTCAAGGTATTCACTTTTATTGACAGCACGAAGGTGGACTCTGGTGGTGATTCTTTTGGCTAATTGTGAGCCATATTCTGAAGTTACTTTGCATTAACTTTAGGTGTATTAAATAATTCAATTACATTAAACTTAAACACACAATTTATTTTTAGAGGGGGAAAATACAAGTAATTCAAACATTACTACTTCATAGTAACAAATCTCATTCACGTCCTGAACACCATGAAACAAACATGAGTTTACATTCATAATGCAACAAAAATGCAATTGAGTTGTGCTTATAATAGTCTTTGGTTTAGTCAATAATCAAACAGATTTTGAAAAATTTAAGCTCTTTTTAAATTGAGGCACACATATTGAAATTTCATGCTTGTATTAGTTTCAAAGTCATCATGGTTAGCTAAGTTATATTTATTCTAAGTGTAAAATGCTAACTAACTTTTATTTAACAAAATATGATTTTAAAAGAGAACTAACTAAAGCTGTGTTAAAATGGTCATGATTATGTATTCAAAATACAATTATAATGAATAAAATGTAAAATAAAATAAACAAAAATTAAAATAAAAAAAATCAAACTAAAATGCAAAACACGCATGTGACATGAATAAACTACATAGACACATACATTCCCATACTTTAAAACAACATTCCTCAATATTAAATTCAAGACAAAAATAAGTTAAAAATATGAAGAACTTGTGAAATGTTGAACAAACACATGAAAACGCAAAGAAAAAAAATGAAAACTAAAACATAAATAATGAGAAAAACAAACTAAAAAAAAGTAAAATGGTATGACTATATAATGTAATAGCAAATAAATATGAATGCAAGTGAGAATAATTGAACATTATAGAATGCATAATATATGATCAGTACGTCTAGAACTTCATGAAGGAGAGATAAAACTTGATTGATAGAAATGGAACAGAGGATATGTATATAGTAAGCTAGTAACTAAACATTCATCCTGCATAACATCAAGAATATATACATAATATAAAGTGCAAAACTAGATGTTCATCTTACCCTTGATCAGCATACACAAACATCATATCCCTTCTCATACTTCTTACATGCCAACAATCGTTTTAAGTTCACAAAATTAGGTAAAGAAAATAAGTGAGAAAGGTAAAATAAATCTTTCACTGGTAATCACTGTTGGATATGATTCAACAAGCTTCATACTATTGTTCGTCATGCCCATGAAGTTACCATGCTCTTCAATTTTCCTGTCTTGTCGTCATTCTTGTAATTATGTTGTAAGATACACACAATTGCAATGTCAAGTTCTACAAGAATTAAAATGAACTAGGTCTGAATATGGAAACAAAATAAGGTAAAATAAAATGAAAGAGAAAAAATAAAATGATAAAGGGGAAAATGTAAAGAAAATTCTCGAGTTACCTTCCGAGCAGCACTATGTTTACCGTCGTTAGCTCGACATTACTGCATGTTTAGGGAGGATTAAAAGGCATGCACCTATAGACAAAGGTGGTCTTGTTATGATTTTTCATCAATACGCGTTGCATACTTATCGTCAAACATAACATCTTTAAATCGATGAATGTCCAACTTATTCCCTTTTTGAATTTCAGGTGGGATGACAAAGTTTTCTTTTCCAGAATTGATGGTTGAATAAGTGATGGAATAAGTTTCAGATCTAATTTTTCATTTGACATCATGCTCATGACGTTCTGGCAGTCACAAGAATCAACTTTTGTATCCTCTAATGCTTTGCGATCCTGCATAATAGGCCCTAAGTCAGTACGTATAACACATTTCTTGCATAATTTCTACAAAGATGATGATTCAATATTATTCCTCAAATTTAAGCTCAAAGAATCATTGTTACATAATTCAAACCATTTTATCTGTCAGAAATTCATTACTATCAATTGCATAAAGTGAAGGATAGTCAATTGGATGTTCCACAGGTTCATTAATACTAAATTTAATGACAACGCCATCAAATTCCATTGACAAAGTTCCACTATGAACATTAATTTTTGTCATAATAGTTTTAGGAATGATTTACCCAACAGTAATAGCCTAGAATTAGGTGCACAATCTTCTTTCATATTTAAAAGAAAGAAATTAGTAGGAATATTAAATAATCAATTTGCACCAAAATATCTTCTAGCACATCTTCGGGATAAGCATTAGATCGATTGGCTAATTATAGAATTATGCCCGTAGGTTTCAAAGGACCCAAATAAAGAATTGTAAATAAAAAGAGACATAACATTAATAGAAGTAAATAAATTGCGCATAACTCTCTCCATTTTTACTCCTCTAATAGAGTAAGGTATAGAAAACATACTTGGATCCTTTCATTTTTAGGGTAATTTCTTTTGGTTGATTGCAAACACGTTTTCTCGATTTGAACTCTTTCATTACAATGTAACTTCACTTTATTAGAACATAACATACTTCGGTGAGTACTTTAAAGCATGTGATAATGGTATATTTATTATCACCTTCTTAAGAATATTAAAGATGTCTTTTTGTTCTTTAACTTTACCCTTTTCTTTAGTCTATTTGGAAACGGTGGTGGCAGAGATTAGATGAATTGAATTACTGCGATCAGCCTTGACTTCTGCGTCTTTTTCTGTTCTGTGTGATTGCATTGACATTTCATCTTGGGTTGACCTTTGGTTGTGATGGTAACCTATTCTACATTCAAGTTTTGAATAGAAGATGCTAAAATGGAAACTTGAGATTGAAGTATGATGAGACATCATTTGAACAACAAGCTTATTTGATTTACAATTCTTAGCATTTTAGAACTCTTAGCAGATTATTTATATGTCTTTTAAATTTTAAATTTACTTTATTTCTGACTTTAGCTTTATCTCCTTAGTATTTGATCATGTTTACGACTCTTATATGTTGGTGCTATAAACAAGGTTGGCCCTACACATAGGAAGGTAAAGCCCATGCCTAAGGCCACAAAAATTTAGAGGGCCAGAATCAGTCACAAATTATTAACACTTTGTAGTCAATTTCTGAACATTGAAACTCAGTACTCCAACTTTTGGTGGTTGTAATCACTCTCATAGTCTTGCTTTCCCGAGGCATTTTATGTTCATTTATGGTTATAGCAAGTCTGATTTCTTTTATATTTTTTTTGGCAAGTGAGTGATTACTTTTGCTGTTAGAAATATTTATTGCATTTAAGAGTGGCAACTGAACTTTAATGCTTGCAAAACCTAGTGAGTTATTTAAGGCATATACAATGTACAAAACATTTGTGGAGTTTTTCTTCTCATTGCTTTGCTTTCCTTTTTCATTGATATTGGTGCTTGCTTACAACATATTCTGACTTATAGAGCATTATTTCAAGAAAAAAACTACTTATTTGTAGAATTCTTTGATTTACAACTTTAATTTTGATATGGAATATCCTTTCACAGAGCTTAGCATTATTATAACGCCCCGAAATTTCGCAAAATTTCGTATTTAATTAAAATATTAAAATAATATACGAAGAAAATACAGGAAAATTTTTCGCGATTATTTAAATAAATAATTAGGAGGAATTAATTGATATTTAAGATAAAAGAAATTAAGAAAAATTTAGAAAGATTATGAATTTCGAGAATTTCGAAATTCGGAATTTAATGTGGGTCGAGCTAAAATAGATTACGAAGCAAAGTGGACCCAAGACGTAAAAATAAATCTTCTTTTCCTCCACTCAAACGACCAACACTACCCCGCTTCCCATTTTCCATCTTCTTTTCCTCTCCTCCATCAAACTCCACTAAACTCCACCTACCATCTCCATCTTCTTTCTCCTCCCTCTCCTCCACCAAAAACCTTCTTCCTCCATCAAACACCACCAGAAATTAGTAGCTCAGGATGATCGGAAATTGATTTTTGAATTGATTTAAGGTAAGAATCCTTCCATTCTTTTCAATCCCGATTTTCTCATGAACCCTAATTTCAAAACTCCATAACTCACTCATTTTAGCTCCAAATCGAGCAAATGAGGACTCGTTGGAAAGATTAACATGTCTAATATCTAGTAGTGACGATATTTGTTGTTAAATCATGAATTAGGCACACGAAAATCAGAGGGAAAGAGGCTGCCCTG
>CANYCX014887015.1:0-14764 GCA_948193385.1 Breynia disticha f. nivosa | reverse complement strand
ATTAATTTAGCACAATATCAAAACATATTTTTCAATTCAGCACATTATCAAAAATAATTCTTAACATATTTATCAATTAAACATAATATCAATTTAGCACATTATCAAAACATATAAATGTATATCACATTTTATCCAACAATTGCAAATAGTGATCGCTCTCCAAGTATAATTCTCTACATTATACCGATGAAATGTGTTAGATATCTCGAATATCTATGACCCATAGAACATGGTCATCTACAAAGTACATACTAATCTTAATTCATTTCTATTCCTATAGAAACAAGTGACTAGGGACATTTAGAATGTTAATGTCAAAAACTTCCAAGTACTACTATCAAGGTCCTCAACCTTGATACCTCAAGCGCTTAATTAACATTCTTGGATATTTTATCAAACACATACCATAGGTCAATACATGATATGATAAAATAATGTCTCATAATTTTATTAATCAAATAATAAAATTTACAAATAATGGATTGGGCTAGGGCTTACACTAATAATCTCCCACTAGCACTAGTGCTAATCAGACATAACCCTAAGACCAAAAGACCTAACATGACGCTTATGCTTCGGACCTGCCAGTTGCTTGGTCAAGGGATCTGCAACAATGTCTTCACCTGGAACATCATGTAATCGGGATAACTCTACTGGTAACCTCAGTCTGTAAGCTAGTGGTCCCACTCTCTCTGTAATCTCGTACGGTCCGATATACCTAGAACTCAACTTACCATGTTTGCCAAATCAAATAACATCTTTTCAGAGTGAAACTCATAAGAGAACTCTATCTCCGACTGCATATTCTATCTCTCGGTGATGTCGATTGTAGTAGCTTTTCTGAAGATCCTGAGCTGCTTGCATACATATTTTAACAAAATTTACTTTATCCAGGGTTTGCTAAACTAACTCCAGTCCTTCAATCTGTCGCAAACCCTCAACATCCCAGTAAATTGAACTCCTGCACTGTCTTCCGTATAAAGCTTCGTATGGTGCCATCCTGATACTAGAATGATAACTATTATTGTACGCAAACTTGTCTAAAGGTAAGTGATCATCCCAACTACCACAAAACTCTAGAATACATGCTCGTAACATATCCTCCACTGTCTAAATCGTCCTCTCTGGTTGTCCATCAGTCTGCGGATATAAAGCTGTACTAAACCTCAATTGAGTACCCATCGCATCCTGCAAACTCTGCCATAGTCGCGATGTAAACCTAGGATCACAATCAGACATAATAGAAATAGCAACACCATGTAATCTGACAATCTCAGCAATATACAACCCAGCAAGTCTATCCGATGTATCATCCTGTCAGATAGCTAAAAAGTGAGCTGATTTCATTAGTCTATCAACAATAACCCAGATAGCATTGTGATATCGTAACGTCCTCGGTAAACCGATAATGAAATCCATGGTGATCTTCTCCCCTTTCCACTTTGGAATCTCAAGTGGTCTAAGTTTTTCTACTGGAGCCTGATGTTCTGCTTTGATCTGTTGACACTGGAGACATCTCTCAATAAACTCAGCTATCTCCGGCTTCATACGTACCCACCTATACAACTCTCGTAAATCGTGATACATTTTTGTACTACCAGGATGAACTGATAAAGGAGAAAAGTGAGCCTCTGTCATCAGCTCGTTCTTCAACTCTGTGATATCTAGAGCACACAGTCTATTTCGATAATACAATACACCATTATCATTAAGTTGGGGTAAAGTAGGTACCTTTCCTCGTTCTACTTTCTTTTTAATCTGCATCAGATGATAATCTTATTTTTGATGCTCAACAATCACATCTCACATTTGAGGTCGAACACTAATGTTGGCTAACATCTTATCCTCAATCAAATGCAACTACACTCTCATCTCTCGCAAAGCAAATAACAACTCTGCTCTATAAGTCACTGAATCATCATCCCCTTTTTCTTTTCTGCTCAAGGCATTAGCTATAACATTTGCCTTTCCAAGATGATACTCAATAATGTAGTTGTAATCTTTCAATAACTCAATCCACCACCTCTGCCGAAGATTCAGCTCTCGTTGTGTCATAACATACTTTAGACTCTTATGATAAGTGAATATCTGAAAAGTCTCACCGTATAAGTAATGTCGCCAAACCTTCAAAGAATGAATGATTGCTGCTAACTCCAGATCGTGTGTCGGGTAGTTAGTCTCGTGTGGTTATAACTATCGTGAAGTATATGTAATAACTCTGCCATGCTGCATCAATACTCCACCTAACCCAGCTCCAGAAGCATCTATATAAACAACAAAGCCACCTACCTGCGAAGGTAACATCAGAACTGGAGCTTCAACTAATCTCTTCTTTGGTTCCTGAAAACTCACTTCACAGTTGTCATTCTAGACAAATGGAACATTGTTCCTCAATAAAGATGTCATAGGTCTAGCTATCCTAAAAAATCCTCAATAAATCGGCAATAATAACCTACCAGACCCAGAAAACTACGTATATCTGATACGTTTCTCAGAACTTTCCATTCCTGAATTGCCATTATCTTACTAGGATCTGGTTTCACTCCCTCTGCTGAAATCACATGTCCTAGAAAGACAACTTCAGACATTCAGAAGTCACATTTGCTAAACTTAGCATACAACTCTTTTTCTTTGAGTACATCTAGCACAATCCTCAAATGTCGCCTGTACTCTTTCCTATCTCTCGAATACACCAGAACATCATTAATAAACATAACCACAAACTGATCTAAATAAGGCTAAAATACCTTATTTATCAGTGCTATAAATACAGCTGGTGGATTCGTCAACTAAATGGCATAATAGTGAACTCGAAATGCCTGTATCGAGTCCTGAAAGCTGTCTTCTCAATCGAGCTATCCTCAACTCTCAGCTGCCAATAACCTGATTTGAGGTCAATTTTAGAAAACACTGTAGCTCCTCGCAGTTAATCAATCAAATAATCTATCGAAGGTAATGGATACACAATTGCATACTACCGTCTTTCTTCCATACAAACAACACTGGTGCTCCCCAAGCTGATACGCTAGGTCGTATATAACCTTTCTCTAATAACTCCTCCAGCTGTCGTTTCAACTCCTATAACTCAACAGTTGCCATCTTGTAAGGTGCAATAGAAACTGGTGCTGCTCCCAGCACAGTCTCTATCCTGAAATCAGCCTCTCGCTGTGGTGGCAATCCCGGTAATTTGTCAGGAAATACCTCAGGATACTCACAAACAATCTCTACATATCTCACCCCTAATGTGGGTTAATTCAGATCAACTACTAAAGCAAGATAGGCATAACAACGCTCTCGTATCAACCTCACAGCAATCACTACTAAAATTAGGGAAGAAGAAATAGTCTTCCTTTTGCCTACTAAGAATACCCATCGCTCACCATCAACCTCAATCACAACTTCCTTTGAATAGCAGTTGACCATAGCACGATTCCTGGATAACCAATCCATCCTTAATATAATCCCAAACTCTGCCATCCTCAAAACAATCAAATCTACTAAATACGTCAACTTGCCAATGTATAGCTCACAATGTTGTAAAATTTGTCTAACTAATACAATACCACCAGCAGGCATCACAACAGAAACTATATAACGCAGACACTCTATACTACCCCCAATATGGCCTATTACTGACTCATTCACAAAAGAGCACGTAGAACCTCAATCAATCAGTATCGAAGTAGTATAAGAAAAATAGTAATAGTACTAGTAATCACGTCTGGATCCTTAGCTGCCTCATCTCTAGTCATAGCAAAAACTTGGGCCTATGGTGTTGACCCTGCTAGAGCTACTGCCCTACTAGATCCACGAGCTCCACCTGTACCAACTTCTCCACCTTTGGAGGCTGTTTCTCCCCTATAAGTAGAATTAGAATGTTTGCCACCTCTACCTCTCACAGTATCGGTCGAAACTATAGGCTTAACCTCATCAACACTACTCTGCCTTAACACATCAACACTCGATACACCCTGCCTCTGTGGACAGTCTCTGGAAAAATGACCTGACTGATGGCAATTATAACAAACTAACCTCATATCTCCACTGGAATAGGTACATGTACCTCTGCTCAGATAAATAGGAGGCCTGGTGGAATAACTCCTCTCACCTCCTACTTCGCCTCTAAACTGTCTAGAACTCCCACCTGAACCTCTAAAATTTCTAGTATCAGATTGCTAACCTCTAGTCTTTGACCTCTGGTATCCTCTAGTCGAACTAGACCCAGAAATCCTCTGTCTCTTTCCTTGTTTCCATTTTTCTTTCTTATCACCCTCTGCCTCTAGCTCCTTAGCCGTGGTGGCTGCCTCAATTAGTACCTCATATGTCACGGGTTTCAATGCAATCCTGTTGCGTATGACATACCTCAAACCTCTCTTGAATATGTCTCTCTTCTTCTGATCAGCATCTACATCCTCTGGAGCATATCAAGATGGTCTGGTAAACTCAGCCTTGTACTCAATAATAGTCCTCTTCTGCTGCTTTAACTCTAAAACTCAATCTTTTTCTTCGTCTGATATAGAGGAGGGGTATACTTCTCAGCAAACTTTTATAAGAAATCATCCCAAGTCAATGTCAGAGGATCATTCTGGCTATTTGGGACTAACTCCTACCAATTCCAGGCAGCTTTCTCTAACACAGATGTAGTGTACCTCAATTTTTGCTCTGGGGTACACCTCATACGTGTAAGAATACGCTCTGTCTACCTCAACAAATCATTTGTGTAACGTCCAGAAATTTAGGGAAATAATAATTTTTTAATAAAATATATGGAAATGTACATAAAATATTTGCGATTTAATTAATTAATAAATTGGTTGATGAAATGAAAACTAGGGATTAATAAAATAATTGGAAGTTGTTAGGGTTATTGGGAGAGAGAACTACGAAGGGGAGTAAACCAATAGTAGCCGAGGGCAAAACCATCCAAAATGAAAATGCATATATCTCTCTTATGAACCTCTCTCTCTCTACACCTCACTTCATCATCTCTCTCTTTCATTACTAACTCTTTAAAGTTCAAAAAACCCTAAGAACATTGTTCCTCGGGAAACCCTAGTGTCGGGAAGCTTCAGAATTGATTGAGGATCGATTTACGGTAAGAATTTCATTTATGTTTATGAAATCCCGTTTTTCCACCTTACCCTAGTTTTCAGACTTGAAATTCTTTCGTTTAAGCTCCAATTTGAGCATATAATGGCTCGTTGGAAAGCTTAGTATGTGTACTACCATCGATAACCATTTTTGGTGTTTATACGTGTGTTAGGTGACTGAAATTGACGTTTGAACGTCAAGGGTGAATAGTGACGGGATTGGGTTTTTAAACCCTAGGTTCGAATTCGAGTTTCGTTGCTTAGGTAAGACTCTTCAAACCTTATTGATGCTATTTGAACTGTCAATTGGATTGGGTAGTAATTGATGTGAGAAAGAGGATTATGGATAGGAAAATTTTGTATGGTTTTGGAGGGAAGAGTATAGGAATTTGGTTTAATGATGGTGTTGGAGGTGGAGAACATAAGAACGTACATTAAGAAAACCGTTAGGAACATTAAATGTGGTTGGTAAGGAGAAGGGGAAAACAATTAAGTTTAGGTAGTTTGGAAGTCATTAATGAGAGAAAGAAAGAAGATGGTTAAATGGAAACATTAATCACCTAACCTAAGAACATTGTTAATTTATCGATTTGCATAAGCTTATACATAAATAATTAATGTAAATTTATGAATTGTGTAATAGGAGGTCAAAAATCCGGAGAGGGGAGATCCCGGCCGGAGCATTAGGAGTTGCATGCCAGGTAAGCAACATGAATGCAATATTCCTTGGTTGTTTGTGTTGTGTAGTAAATGTTGATTTGACTGTGTTTACTTGATTGGTATGTCATATGAGGATTTTGTTTGTTCTTACGAAATTTTTGTGGAATATGCATTTTGTGTTGTAAATGTTGATGTGGGAAATGATTGGTGATGGTATGTGACGATTAGATATTGAATGGTTGTGATTTGACTGAATTTTGGAATGTATGTTGATTTTGGAAACAGTGGATGATGATTATGTGATGGTTGAGTTTAGATTGGTTGTGAATTGCATGAGTTTGGTTGATATGTTGATACCTGACTTGTTTTGGTGAAAGACTAAGTGTCTTTTCATGTTATTGATTATGTTAATGGTTGGTGAACTCTTGTTGGAAATGATATGATTTGGAAAGAAAACTGAGATATGTTTTCATCATAAGAGTCATCATGACATTCATGCATGTGAACACTTAGTGGACATAGTAAGTATAAATGGTAGCTCTTTATGAGCAATACATTTGAGGGAGTGGTTATGGCTCATGGGAGCGTAATTGCTGTAGTATATAAAACATACGTTGCCGCAGCACAGTAAAAGACTCGATTCACTTTTTAAGTGTCGATCGTGCCAGGCCAATTAAGGGCATTTATATAGGCCAAGAAAGGGCGTAAAAAGCTATGGACCATAGTAATTATAACCACATACTCCCGACCGACAAGGCCTATTTGAAAACATGAATAGAAATGGCCAAGTAAGGGCGTAAATGAAAGTCAGAGTTTAAAGTCATGAAAAGTTGCATTAAGATGCATTAGAAGCATTCATTCATAACCATGAAATTGTGTGTATGTAATTGGATGATTGTATGCTTCACTGATGATGATGATTTTGTGTAAACGAAGAAAAGATGCCATATATTAAATAAGGTGTGGTGTGCTGTATTGAGTTGTGAAGCATGACATGAATGTATTGGTGCTTTATGAATGTTATGTTCTATGTGTATATGATTCATATAAGAATTTTGAATGGGATGGATATGACTTTTCAAATGTGAAATTGATCATGTAGGATTAAATGGTATGTGATTATATGTGTGGCTTATTAGTTAAATTATGATTTAGAATTGAATTGAAATGTTGATGGAAGTTAGAAGGTTAAATGGATGAGGTGAAATATAGAGAATGGTATGGTTTGGTTTTTGGTTGATCTTCATGCAGGCCACCAGAGATCCAAACGTAGTGGAACCAAAGTACGTGCAGTCGTTGCAACCACGCATACTTTGGCCCCGATCACACGTTTAATGGAACCAAAACTACGCGTGGTGGCAGCTACAGCACGTACTCGGCCACCACCGCACATAGTATTGGCTGATCACGTTTGGATTGCTGGTTTCCGAATTTTTAAATGGATGAAATGGTGTGTTTTTGCTTACATGTTATGGTTTGGATATTTCAATGTTGTGTGGTTATTTAGCGATATGCAAGAGCTTATAATGTACTGTTTTTCATGAAATGATTTTTATTCTTATTGTTATAAATGGAATATTGTCCATGCCTTCCATATTCAATATTGGCAGGAAATTAAAGGAGACAGGAGCCTGAGGGGAATATATTTTGCTGCAAGAAAGATTAGGACTGCTTGTTCAAACTTTAGCCGCAGAGTTTGGGAAATGAAGGTGGGTTATGCACAAAGGATGGTGTAAATTTTCAAACAGTGCATGTATTTTGTATATGGTTAACAGCAAAAAGGAACCGATTCGATTTCTTTTCTCATGTAACCAAAAACAAATTTTTGTACCTTGGTATCTTTTGAAAATAGTCTTTCTTGATCATTGTAAAGATACATTTTCATAATGAATGTGTTTATATATTTTCATATTACAATTTATGTATTGGTGTATTTCTAATTCAAAAACTTTATTTATTTCTTAACAATCAAATGATGTCCGAGTTTGATTATTATCTTATGAGGGACATCATAACACATGGGATAATAGCTGAATTCGGGTGTCACAATTTGCCTATGAAGGATCAATAGTGCCCTCAAATATTTTTGCCACATACATCCTAACCTTAGCAAAATTCTTATCAATATTAAGATTCTGACTACTGGAAGCTCTAGTTTGATCCCGCATCATTTTCTGTATGATCTCCCAAAACGGAGCATATGCAGGATCGTACGGAGGTATAGGCATAACAGGTTGTGCTGTAGGCTATGCAGGAGGTAATAGGGCTGACCCCTGTCCTTCTACTGACTCCTGTCCCTCTACTGACTCTCTGGACTCAGCTGTACTGTGATCAGGTGATACGTCGTCAATCGGCTCCATCTGTTTTCAAAATATCAAGTTCAGATTCATTTAGCTTCCAAAACATGATAAACTAAACAATTTTGGCACAATCCGTAGAGAATTTAATCCCTGCTCTAATAGCACTAAATGTGAAGCTCATTTTTAAAATCCATTTAACCTGATAAACCATATTCCTTTAATAATAATAAGAAATAAGTGTAAAAATAGAGAAGAGAGAAAATTAAAGATCCATTTTATAAACATACTCGGACTAAACATCAGTAATATAAAAAGTTTTACAGTAAAAATAGATACATTTTTGAAAACATTTCAAACTCAAAATATGTATAGTTACAAAATAGGTACAACATGTACAATCTCAAAAATGGAAGTACACAAAACAGATGAATGGAGCTTGTCCTCTGACAACAGCTATCTGGCATAAAGATCGTTGCAGCTCTGGTCCAGTATCAGCTATCTGCGTCCTGCGCATCATTTAGACAATTCAAACAAAGGGTGAGTACTTCTCAATACTCAGTAAGCTTCTTACACAATAATTGATTCGTATAATTTAAATGAGCACAAGGAGAATCAATATCCCAACACTAGATATGATTCTCCTCTATCCTAATCAAACAACCATTTACACATTTTTCATATTCGCACATAAGCCATATCTCCTATCAATATCAACTCAAAAACATTTCACAACATTATCATATAACAGAAACATTCACATCTCAAACAAATCTCAATTCATCCGAATCAAACCTCAATATACGAATGAAACATCACAACAATATACAATTTTCATAAGGATAGTACAAATATGAACTCAAATATCAACATTCACAAGGCATTCATAATCAATAACACGAAACAAACATGTTATGAACAAATCAAACTCAATGCATACGAATGCTATGCAATCATATGCGAATGTTTGCCCCGGGGTCTTTCTTTCTCTTTTCTTTTTCTTTTCATTTTCATTTTTCCCTCTGTCCCAGACCAGCATTATACCCAGTAAGGCAACGAGATCTCTCTCAGAATCATCGGTCTCAGACCGCATCAAGCTCTCGCCTGGAATCATCAGGCCTAGCCTGTATCTCATATCCGTGTCACACAATAATGCAACACAATGAATGATCAATGCATTCATATAACAATATCTCAAATCATGTATGCTCAACATGCTCATTAAAGCAATCAAATGCTTTCTCATATCACAAAATCAATCAAGTATCTGGAGCGTGTAAATCACTCATATATCAACCAAACGTCAATATATCAAACAAAGCATACACACTCAATCAATTAGAGTTCTTAGATAAACAATCAAGAAAGTTTAATAAACATGCCAATAATCTCATAATCAAATCATCAAAATGTTCCAAGAACATAACATACATAATACATGAGCACTTAAGCTTATACATCATCAATCGATAATCAACTATACGAATATGATTCAACCATATATTTCAATAAGACCATATCACAACTAAGACCATATCAAGATCAATCCATACACTTCATTTTTCATATTCTCATGTTCAATATGATGTATAAGAAATCAATCATAACATCCATTATTTCATTCATAAACCAAACAATCATATCAATCATGAACCAATTATAGATCAAACAATCACATTCATTATGGTTCATCTAAAACCTAGAAAACTCAGCATTGCATTATAGGCCACTTTGTAATAAGTCTAAGACAAGATTTACGAACCAATTTGTAAGCGTAAGAACACTTACCTCTAAACAAAGCAAAATCAACAAGCAAACACAGCTCAAATACGACTCCAAAGTCGTCAAGATCCTCCTATATGTAATGTATAACATACAAGAAATTAATTAACATGTGATTCTAGCATCAATATTCATTCAAACATATAATTACAATGGTTTCCAATTCCAGCAATCAACCACTTGTAAACCTGACTAAACCTTAGGTTTTCTACTCTTTTTATCAATGTTCCTTCCTAAACCTTTCCAATCATAATCAAGCCCTCAATTGCAAGTTCTTTCACATATTTACCATCATTTCTAGTAACCAAAACCATCCATTTATCTCATACTATTCAGAAAATACCAAACCATCAACTTGAAATCAACTATGACAATCCTTACCTTTGCACTTAGGTTGAGTGTTGCAAGAAATAAAACCATAACCACTTCCCCTGAAGCAAAATCCCTCTTTCCTCAATTCCCCTGTTGTATTTTTGTTCTGGAAAGGAAAGGTTTGTAACTGAAAGTTTCTGAGCATTTCTTGATAGTTTGTTTTAAATATTTTCAAGCAAAACAGCAATCCACACGCGGTGGAATGTGAAGTACGCGTGGTCGGCATGACTGTTCGTACTTGCTGTCTTCTGCGCGTACTTCCAGATTTCAACATATCTCTGACATTCTTCGATTATTTCGTGTCAACCTTATATCAACCTTTGATCAACCTTTATATATTAATGTTTAAACATTTATTTATCACAATTTTACGATGAAAAATTCCCTGGATGTTACACAAACAATGCATTGGGCTAGGGCTTACACTAACATGCATGTCTATTTTATTGTGCTTAATGAATAAATGGTTTAATGGGCAACAATAGTTGATTATTGTTAGTGGCCCTATGCCGGAATTACGAAAGCCGAGGTTTAGGGAGGGCTAAATAATTACTTGAATCTATGTCAAAAAATACCTAGTAGTGCCTAGGATTAGATATTCATAGATATCAATTAATCGATCGCACTTTTAGAACAATTAATTACATTTACTTGTAATTATTCGTTACTAGTAATCCTATTCTGGAGTTGTGACAACCTAGGTTTAGGAAGGCTATTCAAATAGAGTTAGGGCTTGTTTGGATAGAAATATACCAAATGACCTTGATGTTTTCGATGAAATGCCTAAGTGACTAGTGCCTTGACTAGTTTAGTGTATCACAAAAGTAGAAAACTTGCTAGACTTAAGGATGCAATTTTGAGCATCTCGAAAGGGACTCTTAATTGATGATAGTGCGAGAAAATCGTCATTAACCTCAAGTCATTAAGTAACCAAGTGTATTCTCTATTGAAGTCTAGGAAAACTCACATTTTTAGTCCATTGTTGAGTCCTTGTTTTTAGTTGTTTGTCTTTATATTTCATATTCAAATCAAAAACTTCAAATTCCAAGTCATGTTTACTGCTTTCTTTATTTTTCTTTACGGCACGGAACCAATTTAAGTACTACGTTCCTCGATAGATTCGATCCTGAGAGGCATACTTCCACGGTGAAATCTAGTGCGCTTGGTAGACAATGGTCAAGTTTTTAGCGCCGTTGCGGGGGAACAGGTTGTTTATCTTGATTTAGTGCTTTTTTGTTTTACTAACCTTTTTCTTTGTTGTTAGTTTTTTTCTTTTTTTAGGACAACTTTTTTTGGGTTCATACATGGACATAACTGGAGGAGCTCTTGCAAAAATATTTCTCGGTTATGAGTTGGAGCTTAAATGAAGAGGTCTGTGAGTCGAGGGGGGAGTCCCTATTGATGGGCTCGGATCCCATATCTTTGAAAAGGGTTGGAATTGGTGATGACGCGAATGGGAGGCAAGCTCCACCGCCTCATAGTGAGATAGGATATCCCCCAAGGGCGATTTTGAGAAATTTTCAAAGGCCGATGTTTGGGATGATCAAATCAAGCATTATTTTAAGTCCGACTACTAGAAGTTATGAGCTTAAGGGGGTCCATTTTGACATTCTACCTAGTTTTCACGGATTGGCATTAGAGGACGCTTTATCATTTTTAAAGGAATTTTATATCATCGTTCAAACCTTCCCTCTACGTGGTTTAATGGAGAATGAGCTACAAATGAAATGTTTCCCTTACACGCTCAAGGACAGAGCAAAGTCTTGGCTAATCAACCTTCCGGGTGGTTCCTTGAGGACTTGGGATGAGGTGTATGACAAGTTTATCAACAACTATTATTCACATCAGAGGAGCATAGACCTCAGGAACCAAATTTATACCTTCACTGAGTTAGATGGAGAAGAGTTTCATGAGGCATGAGAGCGATTTAACATACTACTCACCCAATGCCCTAATCATCAACTCTCCCTAGCACTATTGGCTTAAATTTTTATGAAGGATTATGGCCAACGAATCAGGCAATTGTGGACATGGCTTCAAGTGGATATGTGGGTAACAAAAATGGAGTGGAAGTTTGGCATATATATGAGATAGTGGCCACTAATATGAGAGATAAAATTACAAGAGGAAAAAGGAGTAAAAAGGCAAATGAAGAGTCCTTTTATACACATGATTTGAAACTGAGAAAGGATGACCTAACCAAGTGTTTGAGGTTTTTTATAGAGGAGAAGGATACAAGGCATGAGGTGCGATGCAGTTCTTATGGTGGTGTCAACCACATGAGCGACGCATGTGTTTATTACACTACACCAAGCAAGTGGGAAATAAGTTATGTGGGCATTGATGATGACAATTTTGTAGAAATGGGATTCAACCAACAACTTCAAGCCACCGACCCACATTCCAACACTAGTGATTTAAGGGGAGGACCTATCCTTATATGGAATGGGAAACTGAGATGAACTATGAAATTTCCCCACCCTCACCAAAGCCTTACCACTTCCCAACCACAATACCTCTCTTCCTCATACTTACCAAGAAGTAGAGACACAATATGTCCCCAATCATCCATATTAATAACTTTCATATCCACCACCACCATCATTTAGTTTGAACCACCAACCACCCTTATCAAATTCAACCCAAAACACAAACCATGAATCCAAGTTTGAGTTTAAGGAAAAAATGATGGAGGCAATGGACAATTAGAGCAATTCATTGATTCTCAAGTGACCTTCAATGAAAGATTGAAGAGCTTTATGGAGGTACAAGACTCAATCAACAAGTCTACTTTTAATGGTTTGCAAAACTTAAAATGTCAAGTTGGGCACTTGGCCAAGACAGAAGTGCATATTGAAAATTGTAAACCACCTAGCATATCAACTAAACAATGGGAAGAAACTGAAGATGAGGAGGAAATGGATGCTAGGGAAGACAAGGATGATATGAACATTGAGTCTACTGTGGAAATTAAGGTGGTTGATTGGATGGATGAAGTGGTGGAGGATTTGGTATATGGAGTTGTTGTTCCTCATACAAATATACCTTGGGAGGAAACACTTAGAAGTAAAGGTGAAGTTTGTGCAAACTGTGGAGAATATAGTAAGGGTAAGAAGAAGAAGTAGAGATCTACATGCAAATTTTTGAAGATAATTGAGGATAAAGGCACAAGGAACTCGACTAATTCTACCCTCAACAGGCAATCCATGTTGATAGGATCCAGGGAGCACAAGGTCACCTTTGCTTGAAGTAGACGGAAGGCCAAACCACCGATACAACAATTCATTCATGATCCACCCTTTGTGTCTACAATAACGTAAAACTATGTGATTAAATAACGAGCCTTTTTATCGCATCACTTTGTTGCATTCATGTTTACTTTATTTATTTTATTTTTATTTTGACGTTTATACGTTGGTCATATAGGAACACGTTTATTTTATGCCTTGCATTTTTATTTATTTCATAGTTGTTTTTGTTGTAAACAACCCTTTTTATGTTGCCTTTCGCTCTAAGGATTATACATAGATGGATGCCTCATACTTGGATGGATAAGGATACCAACCCAGAATGGACAATGCAAATTAAATCAATAAAAAGCATTCTCTTCCCTTTCTCATATTTTTTACAATTTTGACTTCTGATTATTGTCCTCAATTATTTCTTAATTGCACATATTTATGACATTGAGGACAATGTCGAGCTTAAGTATGCGGGAGGGTTTATATGTTTGTTTTTCCATTGCATTTGTGGGTTGGGGATGTGCATGTGCTCAAAAGTGCAGAAATTTTTCACAAATTTTGCTCAAAATTCTTCACATTTTTTATCAAAATTTCCGCGCTTTCATTGTGAATAAATGTTTGTTTTAGTTGTATTGAACTTTGAGTGAAATTGATATGTGATTTATGGTTGACATCGTTGAAAAGAGAACTTATATATAATGGCGAGTGTAGGTACATATGGCGATTGAGAACCTTGGACTTGGTCTTGCAGAGTTATGATGGGCTAGCTTGAATGGTTGTGTGGGATGATTGTTGAGCTTGGTAAGGGAGGTATATGTAGGACTAAGATTAGCTCTAGAAGGGGGGTTGAATAGAGCTAATAAGTTTTTCAAATTTTTGCGTAAAAGAGAAATAAATGACACTCGATATAAAGTGGTTCGGATCAAACACCTACTCCACTACCTAAGTTCCTCACTTAGGATTTTGGCCAACTCTTTCTATTACCTCAAAGGATTTACCTTACACACTTGACTTACGGTTCAAGCAACCTCACAATTTTTCAACTTGATTTCTGGCTCAAGTTCTACCTCATAAGTTTAAGGAGAAATACAAGAGAAAATAGGTTACAGACAAATGAGCTTTTGATTGCAGAGAAGTGTTGTTCAAAATATGGTTGAGTGTCTTGACTTCTTTCATTTTCTGCCAACTATTTATAGGCTTCTCCAAAGAGCATTCTTCAATTATTAAATCAGAAGGTGCTCGACAACTTCCACATTATACTTGCACTAACTTTATTTCAGTGCTCCTGTCAATCTGATCATATCAGGGAAGATGCTTG
>CANYCX014886863.1:0-29709 GCA_948193385.1 Breynia disticha f. nivosa | reverse complement strand
GATATCACTGGCCGCTTGATAGACAAGATTGGAAAGAGTGTGGCCGCACCCAAATGAAATGATTAAGTCATTTATTCGAACTTATCAATTTTGTCATAGAGATCAAGAAAAGTGATTTAGCTTTAAATAAGGGTGTTAGCGACATACTTTATGCTAAATCAAGATATCTAGGTCAAGGGATTTATTTGAATTATAGTAGGGCTGTTCACACTGCTTGTCAGCTATTTAATTTGGGATGATCATAGTATCTTACTAGAGACCGCCTATGATTTATGAGTTGTTAAACTCATTACCATTATTAAATAGTCCTACAGATCGCACATGGATGTCAGAAAACCTAAAAGGGTATTTTCAGTTTTTCACCTTAGGTCAAAATTCGGCTATTGGGCCAGATTGGGCATTTGGGCCAATTTTGGTAATCAGGCCCAATATGGATGAGAAATAATATTTCTTACATGATTTTAAGACAAAGATTATTTATTAAATATGATGTCTTAAGTGAAAAATATGTAAGAAATAAGAAAGAGAAAATTTAGGAACCTTGTCTTAAATTAAGACAAGATTATTGTAGGATAAATTAAAAGATAAGTTCTTTTAATTATCCACAATGTCGGTCACGGCCAAGTGGTTCAATTTTAAAGAGATTTAATTTTGAATTTAGATCTTATGAAGTCCTAAGGGAATTAGGATTGCTAAGTGTTTGAACTAATCAAATCACTAGTCTTTAAAACCACCACTTAACCCTAATTCTCTTCACAGAAGAGAGAAAGTGACGCCCCCTCCAAACACCATCCAAAGCCGTGAGGGTCGATGTAAAAAAAGAAACATTTAGGGTTTTTCTAAGAGTGAAAACGTAAGATTAAGTGGCTGGTTGATTGAGTGATCATAGTAGTGCTCATTATCTCACAAGTTACTCATCCGATTTGAGAAGAATAGGTGAATCGATTTTACTTTAGTGCTAGTACACGTTTCTGACTAATCCGTGTGTTACTGTTTTAGAGGAACCACACTTGGGGTTCTACATTGGTGTCACAAAGGTCGCTTTGAAGTATTTCAAAACAGTAGTTACTGTTCTTGGCAAGAACTCATACGGCTGTGAAGGAGAGAAATAAAGGTGAGTTCTTTTCATTAAAGATCCTATCTTTATGTTAATTAAATGTCAAATGATTGTCAATAGGTGTATTGGTCACGATTTTGAAGTGTTCTTGGGCCTTCCCTGATGTGTTTTGATTGTTTTTCCACTGCCTTTAGTCATGCAACACGTTAGGAAACCCAACAGTTTCGTGGGACCGAGATCCACTTTTTGCTTCATCAAAGAATAGGCTACTTAGGTATGAATCCATCCAATCATTTTCCCCAAAATGACTCTCGGTTTCTAATCGGACTAGCACTTTCGTGTTGGGCCACCTCCTAATAATTTCCTAGGGCCAACGCACCGTTACAGACCCATGTTAACTCAAAACCTGCAATTAACGTGCTAACCATGACACTAATCTACTCCCACTCTTGCATGGCGGCACAGATAGCATCGATCTTAGCCCAGCCTCATAAAGAAAATCTAACGTGCTCAACTTTGGCATGACCCACGTTTTGATGTTTGATGCCTTGACGGGTTGTTAATTTAGGAAGGCAATTTTCTTAACTTACTATTTTTGCGATTAAGTTTGTTTGGTTCAATGGCTTAGCATGACAAACGCGAATTCGACATTTGGTAAGAGTTCGCAAACATTCATGAACGTATAGCATGCAAGATTCTATGTGCAAAAATGTGAACGAGCAATCATGGGCCAGTAAACCTATAACTATGCCTATACAATTACATAGTATCTTTGGGCTTCAAGTCCATCTCCAATGGGCTCTCCATCCTTCCTTCTTGAGCCTCCACGTCTGGACTTCCCCTTTTTCTGGGCTGGGCCTCCTTTTTCTATACTAAGTCTATCCAAAACCTAACCTGAGAAAATAGGCTCAGCAGGCCATTAAAAACCCAAATAATAAAATAGGTTTATAAGGCCTTTACAACCTAAATAAAATAGGCCCATGAATGCACCATGCAAAACATTCAACATACAAATTCTTAACACCCATATGGGCCCAAGGCCGACATTCTCAAACAAGATAAAATGCAATCTTAATCATGGCAAATCTATTTTTAAGTTTTTAAGCCCAAGCCGTTAAGAGAAATTGTGCCATTGGACTCCTTGAGTTAACCAAGTGATGGGCTTGGGCCAAGCCCAAAATCATTCATGGAATGATTGTACTTAAGCCCACAAAACAACGACAGTTTCTTTCGTGCCAAAAATAATGATGACTCAATTTCTCTTTTACATTTTATACAAATATCAAAATAAGTGTAAAACTACGTGAATGCATTTAATCACACAAAAATTAAATACATAATCTGAAATTTCACACACAAAACATTCGCTGCCAAATTTCAATTTAGTCCCTAAATTTTCACAAAATCCATTTTAGGCCCTTTTAGATTCCTAAGAATTAAAGTAGTCGTACTAGTTCATTAATTCATCTAAAAACCACCTAATTTAGGATTTTTCATATTTTAGGTCAAGATTAAAATTATGAACAACAACCCTAAACTCTAATGCACGTGCTTCAAGGTAAATCAGCCCCTCCTAATTTCATAAAATCAGTTTGAGGCATATTTGATTTAAACTATGTCAAAATAGTTTTAAAACATCAAATTATGTACCTAGTTTTGCATTTGATGAATTAAAACATGTACCTACACGTGAATAGCCATTAATATGATCAAAATTAACATAAAACCTGTTGTATTAAGTCAATTTAAAACCCTAATTGATTGCTCATCTCGTTCAATCCCCATTTTAATCAAACTAGTCAAGAAATTCATTAACTGACTGCATTAATCGATTAAGGTGACCGCTCTAATACCACTGTTGGGATTTCTGACATATTCTAACACTAATGGCCGCGAAAAACACTCAAGAACACATTAGAAACTAGCCAAGATCTTCAAAAAAATTCAAGAAACATATAGATTTAATCCAAGACAATAAATAATTGACAGAAAAAATGTAGACTTTAAAAGAAAAACTTACTTTTATTCTTTCTACTTGTAGGCTGTGACTTTTTTACCAAAGGACAGTTAACTACCGCCTTGAAATACTTTGAGACGACCTTTGTGACACCAAGAAAGAATCCCACACGTGATTCCTCCACAAAACTAACACACGGATTAGCAAAAATGTGTACTAGCACAAAAAAGAAATTTGGCTCACCTGTTTGTCATTGATCAGATGAGTTTCTTGTGAAACGAAAGGCACAACGACAATCAAACTATATGATCAGCCCCTAAATCTCACATAAAAATATCACGTTCGATCTTTAGGTGAAAGCTCACGGTTTTTGGTTGTGTTTAGAGGGACGGCCAACACTCATAAAGAATGTTAGGGTTTTAGTTGGTTTTATAAAGAAGAGTTTTGCAAGATTAAACTACTTACCAATCCTAATCCTGTCATGCCAAATTTTGCAAAACTCATTTTTCAATAAACCTTAAAATTCGCAAAGGGTTTGATTATTTTTTTTCTTTTTAAAACATAAATCTAGGTGAGAGAAAATGGAACATGGTTTTCCTAAAACATGAAATACAAACCAGAGTGGAACTTTACATCAGTATGTTTCAAAATGCGGAAGCAAATGGAAAACAGTTTCACATGCCATGGTCGTAATTCTCATATATATAAAATCTGCGCAAGCATACAAAACAATCACAATCAAACCCTAGGAGCTCGACCTTCAAGAAGTATCGCACCGCTAGCCCTGTCGAAAAGTCTTCCCGTACACCTGTCACTCTGCACACGTATACATAGCAAAATAAAGGGTGAGTATATAGAAATGCTGAGTAAGTGAATCCCTATAATTATTATGTTGAATGCGCAGGGGAACCTTCGGCCTCCACGGCCTAACCTCCACACAGTTATAATTATATCCAAATCATAATCATCAATTAACCTATCACGTGCAAAATAACATTTCGAGTATCTCGCATAATCAATCATATAACATTCAGTCATAACCACATTCATAAATCTCACATAAAGTCAGTACAAGACAATCAAGTCCTCTTACATGCTTACACTCAACCACTATCACACATATCACCTTCTTTTAAAACATAAGCCTCACATTGACATCAATCCAAACAAATCAACAACAAATCCCATAACGTATAAAATTGCACATAAAACATATAACACATTCTCATTCGTCAAGCTCATTCAAGAGCACTTATCATTCAATCACAAGTCCTTGGGTCACGATTCACAACAATGCATAACCATACAAACTTTAACACAATCCACATAACTAAATCAATGCACATGTGCTCGATCACAAGTCAATTTCATATCACAAACATCACAAATTGATATTCAAGCAACCAACATGTATGTATAATGAATGCAAGTGCAATGCTAATGCATTCTCCACACATATGTACCCCGGGGTCTGAAACATCGGGTCTAGCCCGGCATCAAATCATCGAGCTCTCGCTCGGCATTAAATCATCGGGACTGGCCTGGCATCGAACTCTCGCTCGGCATCAAATCACAATTGGGCTAATCCCCCATTTTTTCCCACAATTGGGCTAATCCCCCATTTTATCACAATTCATCGGGCTTTGCCCAGCATCGAACTCTCGCTTGGTATAAACATAACACCAAGAGTCAAGCTCATGTGTTCTCAAACATTTGGGCTAATCCCCTATTTTATCACATGTGAGCCATAAGCTCCCGTATCTCAATACAGTAACATACACGTGCTCATGCCAACACAATAATGGTATGTATGAATGCAACTCCATGCATTTCATCTCTACTTTCTCAAAACACATGCACATGAAAATTCCACAAACTCATTCATACCACAATATCAATCAACATATTCACGATGTCCAACTCATGGCATAATCATCATACACATATGTAACTCAAAGAGAGTCCATCACATAATCAATAAGGAACATTTATATCGTGCATATGACAATGTAAACATAATTCATGAAAACACATTTCCATATACTTTTATTCTTATGTTACATAGGAAAAACACACATTAGTAAGCACCCTGCATACACATAATTATCATACTTTCATTGCAAACTTCTACTCTTTTTCTCTTAATCATTTCCACATAAATCATACATATAAATCATATAAGATCACGTGTTCATATCCACACCATTCATAACGGACCATTTATATACCCTTAACATTATCGCATACAATTCTTTCAGCATTTAAATCAAAAGCCCAACCCGTATCAATTAATCCCTTTTAAATCTCTAATTCAAACAAACAGAGCAAGGGGACCGGCCAAGTCGAACGGCCAGCTTGGCCATTCACCCTTGCCGTTTGCACTCCCTGTCCATAACACTCCAAGACCCATCTTATAATCGCATCCCAAAATAACACATGCACAAGTTCATTCATCACACTCTTAAAGCATCGCCAAGCTTATACACAACCAAAACAACATACATATATATATCAAAACCACTATTTATAACCTACCACATTACATTAAACTAACATTCATACCATTGCAATCGCAATCTCATGTCTTAACAACCAAACAAGCATATAAATCATGTTAACAACCCTTTAGCAAGTGTCAACAACACTTACCTCGGGCTCCAAGCACAAATCCCTCGCCCGATCCCCGATTCGGATTCCAAATCTCAATACCTACACATATTACATTTCATATTAACCTCATTTATCACCCTACATACCACATTTTTTGTTTACTACCATAATTACTAAAAAATCCCAAAATCTACCACAAACCCTAATTCTCAAATCTCCCTAAATCTTTCGGGTTTTTCGTTAAATGGTTATACGTTCATCAACTACCATAAAAACCTAACAAAACCCTATCAAAAGTAATTGATTTTTCTCACATTTCAACTTAAAAGAAGATTCATCTTACCTTTTTTCTTCCAAAAACTATGAAGGAGGGATTGATAGGAGGATGATTTTGTTGTTAATCCTTTAATATCTACGTGTTTCCTGGTAGGTTTGGTGATTTGGAAAGCCTTGAAATGGAATTTGGGGGTTGGGAGAGTGTTTGGGCGTGTTTTGGCTCGACATATGAAGTTTCTCCCTCTTTTAAAAAGGAGCACGTGTGTTTTAACCAGACTTTGACGTCCAGAACGGCCATGGGAAATGGCCTAAGGCTGTTCCTTTTGGCCGTTCACAACTCCAAAATGTCGAACGATCATGGAGAGACGGTCATGGGTCGTTCCTGTGGCCGTTTCTGGCCAATTTCAGCCAGTTTTCCACTGAATTCTTCGTATACTTGTCATAATATTTTCGGGGCATTAAAAGTCTCCCCCTTAAGAAATTTCGTTCCCAAAATTTAGATTCAGTTAAGTTCATCATCGACTCCATTTAACTTAGACTCACACATCCTAATTTATGGTTCTTAAACTTAAACAATCATCCACCATGTATCATGTCACTCATCACTATCATTTCCTTAAGTTCACTTTGCTTTCTCATATGATTAAGGTCCAGGTTAAACCAAGTTTCATTTTTAAACTTACATGCTCAACCACATCTGATCACACAAATGCTTTAAGATTACTTACACATACATAAGTGCATCAAGACTCTCATTATCCTTTTCATGCTCTTGCCTTCTCTATCATTAACATAGTTGCACCTCAACACACAAATCTTTTTATGGATCTCCACACAACAAGTAAAATCATTCACATCCATCATATAGAAATCAAACTCACAATTATGTTCACATTAGACTCACACATTCATATATCTTTTCTTCACCATTATTATTCCCAACACATATTAATATACACATATTCGTGAAATGTCCACTCAATTCTTAATCACATTCATACCATATTACATGAATTCATCCATACTCATTTACACATTAACCTACCCTTATACATATCTCAATATCGCAACAATCAAAATCACACCTCATTTATCTTTCATAAATATATTTATCCTCTTGATCTTCTAGCCATCAGGTAGTGCCATCCCAAGGTAGGTAAGCAAGAAATATGATTTGCGTACATACGCACAAGAAGAAAATGCAAAGATGCAGCTCATGTGTGAAAAAAGCAAGAAATGTCCTACCCTTGGTCAAGAATGTTATGCAGGGAAGTCAAATGATCACTTCCATATACGAAGTACAAC
The DNA here is from genome assembly GCA_948193385.1 of Breynia disticha f. nivosa. Taxonomy (NCBI): domain Eukaryota; kingdom Viridiplantae; phylum Streptophyta; class Magnoliopsida; order Malpighiales; family Phyllanthaceae; genus Breynia; species Breynia disticha. The sequence continues at coordinate 22,504 of CANYCX014886863.1, read as the reverse complement.
TCTAGCACTACCTTCAAGAGAAAGAGCGAGCAATAACAACTTCAGTAAATCGCACTCACAGTTCAAACCTCAATATATTTTACCGTAATCTCCCCACAACACCCACAATAATACCTCGAATTTATCTTGCTTTGGTTACTTCTCTCGTATACACTATTGTTCTCTTCTACAATGGATAATTATACTCCTTATATTCTCGACTCACTCTTACCTTTCACCCACTCAATGCTTAATAGATCACTTAGACCGTCAAATTCTTTCATTTTAATTTCAACAATCCTCATATCTTTACACTTCACAAATTTCCATGACCTTATTTCTCATAATTACATAACGACACAATTCATTCACAACACAATACATCCACTCATCTAGTAACACATTTGGCATACTATCCACCAACATATATCATAACCAATATTACATAAGCAATCATACAAGTCATACAATTATACATGCTTTATCAATCACATTCCATGTTCATACCATAACCATAACTCGTACGAGTTCATTACAATAACCACAACATGCCCTAATCCCAAAAATTTGTACAATTTAATCACTCACAATCACAACCAAGAAAGATTACATATTTGAACGCCTCATGCAAAATCAAGCATTTCAACCTTTATTTATAACTTCCATAAGCCACATGCGTAGGAATAACCAACACTTTTCACAAGAATATATCATTTACAAGCATCATTTGTATTGTGACTCTTCACAATCATCAACACCCAGCATACACACTTCATTTCATCATATGACTCTCAAGCATATACCACATAAACCAATACAAGCAAGCAAGGACACCACCATACATAAAAAACCATGTTTACCTTACTCCTTTCACTATGCAATTCATAAGCACCAACCCATGCATACCGCATTCATCACTTAATTTTTATCTTAAGAAAGTTTTCACAAAGCAATCAATACATTATAACTCATTTCTAATTACTTTACCATTGACAATCACATTCAAACATATTCATGCCACTCATGCCATTCATTTACTCAAACTCATAAACATGGTGAGTGTAGAAAACTTACTTATCATTATCAATTACGCCTACAAGGCATTCTATGGCTTAAGCCTTTTTACTTTACACCAATACGTAGCAATTATGCTAGTCAAATCATGCTAGTTAAATGCAAATTATCGTATGAACAAATTCATATTCATACATGTACCTACAATGCCCAATTTCAGTCATTTTACGCATACACAATTACAACGTATTTACTACTATTAGCATTTTACCATTGTCATTCCTATGCATAGGCTCTTGGGACTCGGCAGCTGCGTACGATACACTGTCGACTGGCTCCCTTCTTTTAAAAGTAACCATTTTCAAACCATAGTTTTACTCACAAATATGCAATGAAAACATCTTTTCAGCACAGTCCGCAGGGAAATCTAATCCCTAGTCTAATACCACTAAATGTGACGCCAAATTTTGCAAAACTCATTTTTCAATAAACCTTGAAATTCGCACTCTATTATTTTTTTTCTTTTTAAAACATAAGTATAAGTGAGAGAAAATGGAACATGGTTTTCCCAAACCATGAAATACAAACCAGAGTGGAACTTTTACATCAGTATGTTTCAAAATGCGAAAGCAAATGGAAAACAGTTTTACATGTCATGGTCATAATTCTCATATATATAATCTGTGCAAGCATACAAAACAGTCATAATCAAACCCTAGGAGCTCGACCTTCAAGAAGTATCGCACCGCTAGCCCTGTCGAAAAGTCTTCCCGTATACCTGTCACTCTGCACACGTATACACAGCAAAATAAAGGGTGAGTATGTAGAAATACTCAGTAAGTGAATCCCTATAGTAGTTATGATGCATGCATAGGGGAACCTTCGGCCTCCACGGCCTAACCTCCGCACAATTATAATTATATCCAAATCATAATCATCAATTAACCTACCACGTGCAAAACAACATTTCGAACATCTCGCATAATCAATCATACAACATTCAGTCATAACCACATTCATAAATCTCACATAAAGTCAGTGCAACACAATCGAGTCCTCTTACATGCTTACATTCAACCATTATAACACATATCACCTTCTTTTAAAACATAAGCCTTACATTGCCATCAATCCAAACAAATCAACAACAAATCCCATAACGTATACGATTGCACATAAAACATATAACACATTCTCATTCGTCAAGTTCATTCAAGAGAACTTATCATTCAATCACAAGTCCTCGGGTCACGATTCACAACAATGAATAACCATACAAACTTTAACACAATCCACATAACTAAAACAACGCACATGTGCTCAATCATAAGTCAATTTTATATCACAAACATCACAAATTCATATTCAGGTAACCAACATGTATGCATAATGAATGCAAGTGCAATGCTAATGCATTCTCCACACATATGTCCCCAGGGTCTGAAACATCGGGTCTAGCCCAGCGCGAAATCATCGAGCTCTTGCACGGCATCAAATCTTTGGGACTGGCCCGACATCGAGCTGTTGCTCGACATCAAATCATAATTGGGTTAATCCCCCATTTTTTCTCACAATTGGGCTAATCCCCCATAGCCGATCTGGCCCAATAGCCAGATTTTTTACCTAAGGTGAAATACTGAAAATACCCATTTTGATTTTTCGTCATCCATGTGCGATCTTTAGGACTATTTAGTAAAGGCAATGACTTTAATAACACATAATTAAGACACTATGATCACTCTATATTAAATAGCTGAAGAGCGGTATCAATAGCCCTACTACAATTCAAATACATCTGTTGACCTTCGATATCTTGATTAGCATAAGGCATGTTGCTAACATCCTTATTTAGTGCTAAATCACTTTTCTTGATATCTATGACAAAAATTGATAAGTTCGAATAAATGACCTAATCATTTCATTCAGGTGCGGCCACACTCTTCCTAATCTTGTCTATTAAGCAGTCAGTGATATCTGCTCTCATTTTCATGAGAGGGTCAATCCCTTCACTTCACTCCTTCTCTTACTTATGATTCTTAGCATACCCAATGATACCCATACTTGTCAACCTATTATGGCCACGTTAGGCGTATGTCAAAGAACACTAAATATCACAACAAGAGACAGTGATTTTCAGTCAAAGGATAATATCTAACATTGCAAATAGTGATCGTTCTCCAAATACAATGCTCTTCATTATACCTACGCACTTTGTTAGATATTCCAAATATCTATGACCCGTAGAACATGATCACTTACAAAGTACATACTAGTCTTAATTCATTTCTATTCCCATAAAAACAACCGACTAGGGATATTTGGAATGTTAATCTCATAACTTCCAGGTTCAACTATCAAGGTCCTCAACCTTGATACCTCAAAAGCTTAAATAACATTCTTGGATATTTTATCAAACATATACCACAGGTCAATACATGAAGTGATAAAATAATGCCTCAAAATTTTATTACTCAATAATAAAAGTTACAAACAATGTATTGGGCTAGGGCTTACACTAACATTTTAAACCCTAATTTATTAATCATATCATTTAGACCATGTTTGATTCAAACTACCTCACAAATTATGTCAAATATTGTCAATGCATTATAGTGATTGCTCTGATACTACTGTTGGGTTTTCTATGTGTTTATGAACCTATGGAAATAGAAAATACAAACAAAAACACATAAAATTTAGCCTAGAATCTTACCAAAAATGTGATTAACACCATTCATGACAATAGGATTAAAACTAGTTACGTAAAAATTAAAACTTTAATAAAAGAAAGAAGTATTTACCTCAGCAACTACTACTTTGAAATACTCTGAGGCAACCTTCAAGACACCTCTCTAAGAACCACATGCATAGTTCTTATACATAATTAACACACAGATCAACAAAATTGTGTACTAGCACAAGGGTTTATTCGAATCACCTTCTTTCCATTAGATGGATGAAAAACTCGTGAAAACAATGGCACCACAATAAGTCCTATAATCAGCCCTTAATATCACGTCTTTTTGGAGAAAATCCTCAAGTATCAAAATCTTGAATCTTCTTAGTGAGCCATGGCAAAGAGAGGAATGAAGAGAGAGAGGGACGGCTAGGTTAAGGTTTTTACAAGAATGAAAGTTGTATTTTATAAAAACACTTAACCAACAATCCTAAGTTCATTAGGATTATGATTTGTTTTAATTCAAGTAAAATTCTTTTTATTTCTTTCTCTCTTTTGTCGTGTGTGTCAAGGAAAAAATAAAAGATTTTATTTTCTTTTATCTTATCTTATCTTCTCTAAAATATGATAATTCTTTTTTCTTTTATTTCTCCATTTTTCTCTCTCTTATATCATAATTTAAGACTTTATATCCACTTAGTAATATTTGTCTTAAAAGCATATGAGAGTTACCAAATTTATGTTTTTCATCCCTATTGGGCCCAATTACCAAAATTTCCCCAAATACCCGATCCGACCAGATAACCTAATTTTGACATAAGGTGAAATTCCAAAATTACCCTTTTTGATTTTTTTTCTGTGTGCGATCTATAGGACTAGTTAATAATGGTAATGAATTTATTAATTCATAAATCATAGGCGATCTCTAGTACGACACTATGACCATCCAAAATTAAATAGTTGACGAGCAATGTCAACAATCCTACTACAATTCAAATTCATCCCTTGACATTTGATATAATGCTTAGCCTAAGGTATGTCCCAAACATCCTTATTTAGTGATAATTCACTTTCTTGATCTCTATGACAAAATTGATAAGTTCGAATGAATGACCTAGTCATTCCATTTGGGTGCGGCCACACTCTTCCCAATCTTGTTTATCAAGCGACCATTGATATCTTCTCTCATTTTCATGAGAGAGTCAATCTCTTCACTTCACTCATGCTCTTACTTGTAATTCATAACGTACCCAATCATACTCATACGTGTCAATCTTTTACGCTCACGTTAGGCATATGTCAAAGTATACTAAAAATCACAGTAAAAGTTATAGTGATTTTTACTCTAAGGATAGTCTCTCCCCAAATACAATGGCCTACATTGTATTATGAACTTTGTTAGGTATCATATATCTGTGACCCGTAGGACATGATCACTTACAAAGTGCATTCTTGTCTTAATTGATTTCCATTCTGGAGGAAACAAGTGACTAAGGATATTTAGAATGTTAATCTCATAACTTCTAGTTTATATTATCAAGGTCTCAACCTTGATACCTCAAGCGCTTAATTAACATTCTTAGATATTTTTATCAAACACATAGCACAGGTCAATACATGAATTGATAACATAGTGCCTCATAATTTTATTACTCAATAATAAAAGATACATACAATCTATTGGTGCTAAGGCTTACACTAACAAGGATTTGGTTAAATAAGTCGATACAGGAAATCCATTGAGAAAATGGTAATAATTTAAGAAGTTTTATATGATTTATCGATAATTAAAAGTGCATTTATCTTATAACTAGAATTTTTAATAATTGACAAAAATAGAAATTTGATGAAATTGATATAGAATCATTCATATGAATATATCAGTTATATTGAATGTTATGATTATATAGGATGATTGGCTAAACAATCAGATAAGGATCAAAGCTCATGATACTCTAAGCATTTCAGTTAGTGGGTGAGTAGTCCAACTCACTTTTAAATACTTGCAATTTATATGTGATATTGATTTATTAGACAATATTATAAATGAATATGATTGAATGGAAAATGCAAAAAAGGAAAGCTATAGGCATACATTTAGACTGATTGATTTATATGGGTATGTTTACGATATTCCAGTGATTATTCATTCTATTTATACATTGCATGATTATTGATATACATGTTAGTGGTGATATGTGACTGGTGGTAATACGTTATAGGGGAGATTGATATTGGTGTTGATTATATGGTCGATCATATGTAGATAGAAGTATACTGCAGACAGGAGTATATTTGTAGACAAAAGAATATACAGTTGCACACTATTTATCCTTATATGTTCCATGATTAAAAGTGAATCTATACGAGAATAATTTACATGATCACAGTAAATATAGAATTACATAATATGAATTATATTTACATGAACCAAGTTATTTGATATACCATATGAAATCATATGTATATGTCTATTTTATTACAAATGACTACTCACTGCTCGTAACTCACCAATGTGCAAATGGTATAATTTTTTTAAAATCAAATAGATAATCCATAGTAGATTATGAGGATATCCACAGGCTGGTTAGCTCTTGCTACACAACATCTCTCTGATGAGGAATCATTTGAACAACAAACTTATTTGATTTAGAATTCTTAGCATTTTAGAACTCTTAGAAGATTATTTCTATTTCTTTTAGATTTCAAATTTACTTTATCTCCTTAGTATTTTATCATGTTTAAGACTCTTATGTTGGTGTTATAAAAATACCAAAAATGATAGAATAAAGTCAGATTTTCAATATCAATTTTTCTACTCTAAACTGAGTTATTTTCATGTTCATTATTGAACAAATACTCTTGTGAAGGAACATGTTTGTGTTCTTTGCCTCTCACTGTGTCACTCTACTTCTACGCTAGAGACTACAGTTAGACCTGTTTATATGTATGGTTGCATGTTATGTTTGTATCTGGTTAATCTTATGTATGATAATAGATGTAGATATGACTGACAAGATATAATCGATGATATCATAAGATGAGGTGTTTAATGATGTTGGTTGCTGATATGATGATATATATGAGTGCTAATGTTGATCATTGTGATTGATTTATAGAATTGATTACAGGTTGATATTGAGAGTATTTTAGCTTACAATAGAATTACACAGGTTGTACTTAATTTATACGGGCACCGTGTTGAATAAAACAGGGGGCGTGCTAGATCAACACAAGCCCGAGCCATGAGTGTCTTGACTATCATAGGTCATGTTCTGATCGTGCCTTAGGCTTTGCTATACATTGTTTGCATAAAAATGATGTATGTTCAATATATTAATATGAAATGACATGTATAGTTATCAGGAATATAGAATAGTAATTAAAAAACTTTTAACTATTCATTATTATATAGTAATATGAATAGTAATTGTTTGATTAATATGCTAATAAGGTTAGGATGTTTCATGCAGAGAATAACATTTTAAGTGTTTTTATATGTAAATTGAAGTGTGTATGATATTTATGTATTAGTTATATCAATACTGCATCATTTTACAAATTGAATAATTTTGAATGTAATAGGAGTAAAATTTATTGTTTTTAAATGTTTTCAACAAAGAAAATGAACTTAGACGTTATAGATTAATCAATAAATATTAATAACTTGTTAAAAGATGTAAATGATAAAAAAAATTTATATCATGGTTTTTAATAATAGTTAAATAAGATATTAAACAGACTTAGTTTATAACAATAAGAGAAACAAAGATAGCAGAACATGATATTTTAATTTGATATCAGAGCAAGGAGATGGCCATTGGGATGTAATTGTTTGCTAATGATTGTGTGAATTCTTTTCTAAATGTGTGCATAAGTGTAAAATGGTTTTGTTTCATTGAATAGGAAACATATAATATTTTCATAGTCACAGAGGATAGAGGATACAGTTGAGCTAGAACATTCTGTAGAAGAGTCATATGAACATAGACATAAACCCTATGACCCTAGCAATTCTAGATATGAGCAGAAGGAGAGGAGAAACAGGGCAGTATAGTTGATATATAGGTTTGAGCAAAGAATTTTAAAGAGCTCAAAAATTTGGGAGTAATAGACTTCCATTGTACTATTGATCCTACGTAGGTAGAAAATTTGTTAAAGAGAACAAAAAGAGTCATTAATATGATCAAAGGTTTTCTACAGAAAAAGTAGATTATACAGTATCCATTTTTTAGGGTGATGCATATGATTGGTGGGAGATAGTCCCAAGTGCATTCGTGTCCCATACTAATGTGGGATGGTTTTCTAAGAGAGTTTAGGGGCAAGTATATGTTTAAGATTTATCAAGATGTAAAATAGAAGGATTTTTTTCTAAAATAGGTAAATATGACTGTGGAAATGTATGAATTAAAGTTGAGACCATTATGTTCTCACTTCCAAGGGTATCATTTTGGAGAATGTCACAGTACGATCAGAGCATGTTTAATTGTGGTAAGCATGGCCATTTCTTCAGATACTATCCAAGCTAATATGGTAGTGTTGGTATTTGCAGTGCAGTGTCAGATCCTTCAGTGTTAAATGTTAAACCAAGAGCATACATTATAAGCACTATCAGAGGTAGAGGTTGGGGATAGATCTTATGTACATCGACAAGAATAGGTAGAACACTGTGATAGGATCATAGCATCCAAAGCATGTATAAGTGTTTGTTATAAGGAAACAAGACAAATCTAATGCTCCAAAGGTGATTATTTTTAAGCTTTAGTTATTTTACTTACAAGTATATTCATTGATAGATCCAGGATCCACTCATTCATTCATATCATCCATGATAGTACATCAATTAAACACGAATCCTAAACCCTTAGATCACAGCCCCAGTTTCTATACTCCATTAGGAGAGAACACTATAGTTAATATGATTTATTGGGGGTGTATGATCAGAGTGGATGCAACAGAGTTGTCAGATGATCCCATAGTATTGTAATTGAATTAATTTGATATTATTCTTGGAATGGATTGGTTATTAGAAAACAGAGAAAATGTTGATCGTTATACAAAAGAGGTTGTAATTGAGCCTATAGAGCATATTAGAGTGGTATTTTATGGAGATAGAAAAATAATTCTGACGTGTTTAATATCAACATTATAATATTTTAAGTTGATCGGAGGTGCTTTTGAAGCTTATTTAGCACATATCATCAAGAAATCAGTAGCATATGAGGAAGTGAAAGACATATTAATGCTGGAAGAGTTTCAAGGTTTATTTTTGGAGGATTTACTAGGATTGGCCCCAGATACAAAATTATAGTTTTCCATCGAGTTAATGCTTAATACAACTCTAATTTCAATTCAACCATATAGAATGATACAATTGGTATGAACCCCCAAAACTCATTTTAGAAATTTCCATAATTAAATAAATAAAAGAGCAAACATATTTTTTTAGTTTAGGAAGAACAAATAAATCTTTTACAAGGTAAAAATATGAAATCCCTAAAGTGAATATGCATTCAACACTTGATGGATTCGATTTCAAAACCAAAATGATAATGTGGAAATTGTGGCAATGAGTTTACAATGTTTGAAATGTAAACTACACTATGTTGTGAGATGCATAGCTTTACAAATTCATTATACAAAAACTAGAGCCGCCAACCTACTCGTCAGTACTGCACTCTTAAAGTAGCTGGAGATCTACTATAAAAGAGGTACTTGCTAACGCTTTACATACACCACAATCAACTAACTGATATGACCATAAAAATCAGTAAGTACACCTACTATACACTTACCTAATTATGTAGTGTAAAGGTAATTGTTCTTTTTAGAATCTTAGGTGTATTATGAAATAGGAATCAACTTTTGTTTGTGCTAGCCTAAATCTTATTCTTAATGTTCATAAAATTCTCTAGATGACATGGGGCATGCTGGTCAACACGACCACCGTGCTCCATCACAAAAGAAACAGTACTCTGGCACGAGACTATATGAATTAACATGAGGGTCATGCTAGAGTTTTGGAAATTAAACAATGTATTAGAACGGTCCCTATGCTTTCCAGCATGATGGCTATACAAGAAGTCTGGAATTGTCAAGTAATTGACACGACGTCGTGTGAGTCGGCACATCAGCAGTGCTGGGCTTCTACAACTGCACATTCAACACACTTAATCCATTTGTTCAATAATTCATTTCACAAGTCACATATACACAACAAAACAGATTACAACATCCTTTAGATACAATTTTTAGCATTTCCTCAACTCAATCATCATTACCATCCAATTACAACACAATTAGTCCACACCATCACGTATAGTATAAAAATTCTCTATCATATAAAAAATTACACACACTTCATCAAATACATCTACCAAATGCACATTGCTTCCATGTTTATGAAATGCTATTGCATACGCACTCGAATGCACACTCTTGGCCAATTATCTTTTCTTTTTATCTTGAGAGCTCTTACTCTCTTCTTGGGCTTATCCCCTTTTTATTCAATCTGAGTGTTCTCGCTCTTGTTTTAAGCTTATCTCCCTTTTTTACTTGAGAGTACTTGCTCTTTTCTTTTCTTTCTTTTTCCTTCTTCACAATGAACACACAATGAGCATGTTATGCCATGACATGACATGACATGAATCAGTCCAATCAAAATTTCATTTAATACATCCATGCATACATCCGACATGTAAATTACACTTATTCTCATTTCCCCAAACAATATCCAATTCACATCCAACATCATCCATACGATTCCAATCGCAATACCATGCTAAATCATCCATACAAACACACATTATCAAAACTCATCATTCAATCAATACAATGCCCACCTTACACACTTTACCCAACATAATCACAAGAACCCATGTAATTTGCTTAATCTCAAATACACCGCAACACAACAAATCACATTTCAATTCCTATTTTTCTTAAAAATACAATCATCATACATGTAACTGACTATTTTTTCATACAAATACAAGACATACCAAGGTAAGTGTGGTTTAGTGCACTTACCTTGAATCTACAAATTTGTGTGCTCGACACTCAACCTTGGCTCTGGTCCTAATTTTTGCCTCCTACACATTTCATATAATTTAGTTAAGTAAAGTATTACTTACTCTTTCTATTAAATTGACCCGATAGCTAAAACTTTAAATTTTCCCAGAAATCCTATAACCCTTTATCTTGTTTCCCAACTATGCTCCACGTTCTTCTCCCTACAACCTAAATCTCTAATTTCAGACAAAACCCACTAAGAACCCCCTCTTAAATACTCTTTCTACCTCTTTTTTCCCTTCAACTCTCAATTTTAACTACATTCATTCTTCATTTCCACACTCACAACATTCCACAACTAATTTGTTCATTTCCTAACCATTTTTCATAATCAATTTTCAATCTCTACTCAATTCATCACATGCAAGAGCCTAGAAACTTAGATTTTATCTTACCAAAAGAGCCTAGAATGTTACCTTACCTCCTTAGTCCTCTTATCCAAAACAATCGCTCGTTTTTTGTTAGAAATCATGGGAGCATGGTGTTTTATGGTTTGGGGTCAGTTGTGTGGTGTGTGTGACTGCCCTTGAGACGCAAATGAGTCTCTAACTCTATTTCTGTTCGTTTAAGATACGTAGTGTGGGATGCACCTCGACACAACCGTGCTGAGCATTGTGTGCTGCATTTTTGCACATGTTTGTTGCACGTCTTATGCCTTGCCTGTGTGTTTGGCACCATGAGTGTGTTTGGCATGGCCCGTGTTGAGCTTGTGTTAGCCTATTTCTACTTTATTTTTAATTTGTTTTGACTCGATTCTATTTTCTTTGTTTTTACTTATATTTTCTCCTAATTTTTACAATTTTTTGAGACATTGCAATTGGAGTTGCAAGAGTTTAAAAATTTATTGCGAGAACAATTTGATAATGGGTACATTAGATGGAGTGTTTCTCTTTAAGTTTCATTAGTACACTTTGTGAAGAAGAAGAATGATACATTGAGCTTGTGTATTCATTATCAAAACCTAAATAAAGTGATGTTAAAGACTAAATATCCACTCCTAAAAATCAATGATTTATTTGGCCAATTACATGGGGAAGAGGTATTTTTGAAGATTGATATTTGATCTGGATATCATTAGTTGAAAATTTCCCAAGGTGATATTCCTAAGAGTTCATTTAGAACTAGATACAAGTTATGATTTTTTTGGTTAGCCATTTAGTCATGCTAATACTCCAACATTCATGGCATTAATGAACACAGTATTCCAAACATATCTCAATAAAAATTTGTGATCATTTATATGGATGATATTATTATTTACTCGATAAGTATGGAGGAGCATAGGGAACATCTCATAGTAGTGTTACAAATTTTGAGAGATAAGTAGTTATATGCTAAGATGAGAAAATGTGAATTTTGGATTGATCATATAGTGTTCCTTGGTCATATAGTTTCAAGATATGAATTTCAGTTGATTCAAAGAAAATAGAGGTAGTTATCAACTGTGAACAACCACATATAGTAGCAGAATTTCAAAGTTTTCATAGCATGACTGGATACTATAGAATATCTATAGAGTAATTTATATTATAGCAACTCCATTAACAAAGTTACTAAGGAAGAATATTCCCTTATAATGGAACGAACAATGTCAACAGAGTTTTAATGAACTTAAGTACAGATTGACATTAGCTCATATTCTTGCTAATGGGAGATTTACAGTTTACAGTGATGTTTTCATGAAGGACTTGATTGTGTACTCATGCAAAATGACAAAGGAATAGCTTTGCTTCCAAGGAGTTAATGTTGCACAAATTAAGTTATCTAGTACATGATTTATAACTGGTTATGGTAGTATTTCCATTGAAGATTTGACATCATTATTTATACAGTGAGACATTTCAAATATTTATATATCACAAAAGCTTGAAATATCTAATGACACAAAAAGAACTGAATATAAGGCAGAAGATATGGTTAGAGGTATTAAAAGATTATGATTACAAAATCGAGTATCATCCTGGAAAAGCAAATGTGGTTGTAGATGCTTTAAGTAGAAAATCAAGTAGCAAATGTGGTTGTAGATGCTTTAAGTAGAAAATCAAGTAGTGTAATAGCAAACTTGAAAAAAACTCTGATGATAGAGTTAATAGCTTCAAAAGGCATGAATGTGAAGTTATAGATAGAGGCATCGAGAGTTTTAATTGCAAGATTTAAAGTCAAACCAACATTGTAATGAAGATCATTGAGCAGATTGATAAAGGTATTGAAACAATTTTTCAACTGGTTTATGAGCTAATAATGTATCATAGGTTGATAATCTTAAACAGGAGATTCTAGATGAAGCATATAATGTCGCATATGCGATGCATCTAGGAATAAAAAAATGTACCATACATTGAAGTAAAACTATTTATGGCCAAAGATGAAGAAAGAATCGAGCATCGACAAACATGCTACAACCATTACCTATTCTAGTCTACAAATGGTAAAGGATCATAATGGATTTTATGACAGGGTTACCAAGGACCCATAGTGGTAAAGATACAATATGGATTATTGTTGATCGATTAATCAAGTGAGCACATTTCTTATTGATACAATTGGGCATATCATTAGAGCAGATGGTAGAGTTAAATATAAAGGACATAGTTTGATTGCATGGTGTGCAACATCTATCATTTAAGAAAAATATTTGAGGTTTACTTTTTAATTTTGGAAGAGTTTTCAGAGTGTATGGGTATAAAATTAACTTTTAGTACTGCATTTCATCCTCATATATACGAAAAGTTAGGGAGGATGATTTAGACGTTAGAGGAGATGTTACGAGCATGCGTTTTTGAGTTCTAGGGATCATGGTATTGGTATATTCCTCTAATGAAATTTGTGTACAATATTTAATATTATAGTAGTATTGATATGGCACCTTATGAAGCTTTATATGGAAGGAAGTGTAGAAGCCCTATTTATTAAGATAAAGAGGGAATAGAGATATTAGACGAACATAAGATTGTCTATAGTACAATGGAGATAATTAATATTATTTAAAGCAAACTAAAAGCGACTCAAGATAAAAAAAAAGGCTATATGATAAGCATATAAAAGAGATGGAGTATTAGGTCAGAGATAGATTATTCTTAAAAGTTTCTCCACAGAAGCCTGTACTGCGATTTAGAAGCAAATTAAGTCCACGATATATTAGGTTGTATGAGATTACAGAGAGGATTGGTTCACTAGCATCAGGTTAGCTTTACTAGTGACCTTAGCACAGAATCATGAGTTTTTTCACGTCAATATGTTGAGACGTTATCTATTGAATTTGATACATGTGATCAAGGATTTAGACATTCAAATTTCAAATAACCTAAGCTATATAAAGGAACCATTATAGATAATTGATCAAGAAGTAAAGAAGTTGGAAAATAGCAATGGTAAAATTTGTATGGAAGAATCATGCTGTAGAAGAAGAAACTTGGAAAATAGAGGATAAAATAAAAAAAGACTACCCATACCTATTTACACGTAAGTAAACATACAATTATTGCATATATGAGTAGATAAATAAGAGATATATATCGAAATTCTATGGTATGTTAAGATGAACAGTGAGTTATATGAAAGTATTAGTAGTGTGATATATTCGAAAAAGATGGTATACAGAGATTTAGAGTAAAAAGATGAATTTCAAGGACAAAGTTCTTATTGAATGATAGAATTGTCTGATCCTTGATCAATTACATAGGAAATTGAACCAAAACATTCATATTTCATTCATAGTGCATTGTAATTATGCATTTGATTTTTCATACGTATGATTCAAATGAATAAAATGGAAAAAATGAAACAATATGAAAAAGATAAGTTATATGCAAAAAAAACAAAGAACAAGCATATAAAACAAACTTCACCTCTTATTTTTCCTATTAAAGCAAAACTCACCTCTTTGCTTCTTCATTTACTACCAAAGCCTTCCAAAATCTACATTAAAATTTAGAAATCCTCTCTGCAATATTCAGGGATTGTAACCCATCCAACCCTTTTAGAATTAATGGGAAAATAAAGTAGGAAGTGAAGAAACATTGAGGTGAACTCTAAAAGTTGATAATTTCATGTTTTATTAAGCTAAAACTTTGATTTTTCTAATGTATTTATGAATTAAACAGGGGTTTGATAAATTTATTTAGTCAACTTAAAAATATCTATGAATTTATAAAACTAAAACCAAAGCAATATTGACTAAGTAATTTAAATGAAAATTGGAGCAAAACTAGTGGATGACTTTTTCTGAAAATTCTGAAAACCTACAAAGAATTCAATGCCTCTATTACCACATGTAACCAAATGAATAAAACATTAAATGTTTGGAAACTTTGAGAAGTTAGTAAACTATTGTTGTTGTAATTAATTAAAAAGATTCCTTAATTTGTGACATATGATAAAAATGGTGAAACAAGGTAGACTGATTTGGGAAAGAAACAACTCTAAAAAGTTAGAACTTGTTTAAATTTTTGTAATTCATGTGGAATAAATTTTTGTAATTCATGTGGAATCAATTAAGTGAAGATATAAGTACCTATGGAGACCTTGATATGTCAAAATTTAGAAACAAATGGTTGAAAATGTTAAAAATGATGTGATGATTAGATTTTTAATTTATTAACAAAGCAGGATGGGGTTGTGACAAAACTAAAACTGAATACTATCACATATGAAACTTAAAGATAGAAGCCAAATTAAGTGTTAAGTTCTTCTACTCATTTATAGAATTCCAATAGTATAATAACATATCCAAAAAAGAGAGCAAATTAATTTAAAAATCATGACACTCTAATCTTTCTATACCTTTTTAACCTATGATTAATATATTCATATGACTTTTAATCTTTTATAACATAAAAACATACAATATAAATACTTATATTTTAAAAAATTTCTCGTTCATTTACTTTCTATTCATTTATCTTTTACTTGTTAACTATTTGTATATCTTTTAATTATCAACACAGCCTAGAACATGGCCTGTACTAGCGTAACACGAAACCTGTGTATGCATAACACACTACCCGTGTTAATCTACACGGCTTGTGTGGATAAACTGATTATGAAAATAATGCTATAGAATGATCACATAGTTTGAAATACAACTTGTGTTGAGTAATCAATTGATTCTAATCAGTATAACTTTCATAACACGAAAATCATCAAAAGGTATTGTAAATAACTATGATTAATCAACTATTTAGCAACCATTAATCTTCACATTTTCACACAACATACATCGTATAATTAAATCTTATACTCAAAATCCCTTAAAATTTATAACACAATCAAACCATGTAAAAAACACACATATTATTCATATGGTTCTATGATAGCTAATGTAAGAGTGAGAAGTTTTAGAGCTCAACTGTCCAACCTACTGTTTCTATCTATCTTTAAATACCTCAAAAGTCAAAAATTAAAATTTTTATGAGTTGTGAACTTAGTGAGTAATCAATATACTTATTTATCTAATTTCATATATATTTCTAGCATTTCCATTAATCATGTGATTTTAGAACGTATGTATCTTTTATCATAAACTTTATTATGCTCTTTTTGATACAAAATTAAATTATCATTTAACACATTTAATGTACAATCATTTAACCATTCATATAAGCTCATATGTACTTATGATTCATATATCAACACATTTTGCTAGTCATTCTCCAATTTCACTACTCGTTCTCCATTTCACTACTCATTCTCTAATTTCTAATCGTTCTCCATTTTCTACTTGTTCTCCAGATTGCTCAATCTTTTAAAATCACCACCCATTTTCATTATCTCCACCAATCAACCAATAATCACCAACACATTCATGTATAACATTTAACATAAATTCATATACTTTATCATTCATTTCATCCATAACATATACAATATGCTTTTCATTCAATGTTTAAATAAATTTATCTTTCCTTGATATTATTATGCATGAACCATTCCATCTCAATAATTTCATAAACATAGATCACACCAAACATTTCTACTATAGGCATCGTGGCAATGGTGCAAATCCTGCACGCAACATCAACAATCTCACACTCTAACAATTCTAACAATTCATATAATTTAATAACTACTCAATAATATAATAAATAAATAATGAATATTCATTTGTTATCTTGTCTTTATATGATCACACATATAATATATATATATATATATATATATATATATATATATATATATATATATATATATATATAAGTGCGTCTGGATTACTCATCTGTTTAGCCATAATATTCAGAGTTTCACTGGACCCCAATCCTAGTACTATTGTCTAAATAATCACCTATATATATATGTAAAATAATTTTGTAACTCAGTATTATTCTTAATATAACTCTATATCACATATATATACATAAAAATACTACTCTTTTTCTTATTTTATCTGCCATTTAGTTACTGACAAATCTTAATCATCAATTCTTTATAAAATATCAGAATTTACGAGTGAAACTTGAGAATTCAATAAATTTTCTTACTTTTATTCTCCATTATTCTTTTCCACTTTGATTTTTTCTTCCTTCCTTGATTTTCTCCCCTTTCTCACTCTCTCTCTTCCTCTCTCTTTCTCTCATCTCCCTCTATTCCTTCTCTTTTCTTTTTTGGTTTTCTCTGTAAAAACTTTTTTGTTATATACAATATTAACTAATCAACATGGTCATGTCGTATAGCAACAAGCCCTGTATCATGCATTGAAATGCCAATAGCTTCTTATATTTCCAATGTTCTCTACATTCTGTACAACGCAACACAACCATGCCATCTAGTAACACAACTTCTGTTCACCACATGATCATTGTGCAAAATAGCAGACCACTATATTGTATCACTATACATTCAAAATATAATACGCTTATCATGTTTGGTAACACGTATGATGTGTTGACCTTTTCAACATATTTACATTTTAATTTAAGTAATCTTCATATATTATCTATCATCTTTACTTTGATTTTGTATGATTATACGTATGCGTCCATCTAACTTATGCAGTATGAACAGTATATATTGGGTTTACATGTAGTTTACTTTTGGTTTTTGAGTCTATTTTATTAAATATATGCTATAAGGATAGGGATGTTACATTTATTTCCCTCCTTAAAGAATTTTATCCTCAAAATTCATATTTGTTATTAATACATTATTGTATACTTTGTTTTTCCTATGTAACAATTCTGTATTCATTCTCATGTAAGATTCGTTGTACAATATTGACCTTTCTATCATTAAACATTATACTTCCACATATTATCATATGTATGTATGTGTATATATATATATATATATATGTGTGTGTATATATATATATATATATATATGTATATGTGTATATGTATATGTATATGTGTATATGTATATGTATATGTGTATATGTATATGTATATGTATATGTATATGTATATGTATATGTGTATATGTATATGTATATGTATATGTGTATATGTATACGTATACGTATATGTATATGTATATGTATATGTGTATGTATATGTATATGTATATGTATATGTATATGTATATGTATATGCATATGTATATGTATATGTATATGTATATGTATATGTATATGTATATGTATATGTATATGTATATGTATGTGTATGTGTATGTGTATGTGTATGTGTATGTGTATGTGTATATGTATATGTATATTCACATACACATTTGTGTTCATATGCGCATTTACACACTTACATTCATACGCACATTTGAACATGGGAGTTCATGTGCATTCATTTGGTAATCTTACTAATTTTTTTTTCTTTCATATTCATATTTGCATATTTTCATCAATATCT
This sequence comes from Breynia disticha f. nivosa, assembly GCA_948193385.1. NCBI lineage: Eukaryota > Viridiplantae > Streptophyta > Magnoliopsida > Malpighiales > Phyllanthaceae > Breynia > Breynia disticha. Next base: position 3,967 of record CANYCX014886863.1, on the reverse strand, counting down.
ATTCTCATTCATTTAAAACTATTACTTATGATTTTATGCATATCATATACATTATATGTGCTCATTTTTGTACATTATCTATATTCTTTTCACTTCTCATTTATAATTTATCCGCAAATCTCCGTTTCATATCCATTCATCTTCATTTTCATATCCGTTCATCCCTATTTTCATTTTTCTCATCTTCATATAAATATCTGCTCATGTCTATATAATAAATAAAATGGTCATTTATGCTTATCTCCATTCAATCATCTCAAAAACATCACTATTCACATTTTTGCACATCTTTATTTATCCCCTCCATTTATTATTCATGTGATTCATCTTAATCATTTGTACATAAGTTGAAGTCATGTATATTCATGTACTTCCATTTCATATTACTCATCTTGTGTTTCATTTAATCATTTGCTTATGTTTTGAACTTAATCATTCTTTTGCTTTGTATTCATCATATATAAGGTATGCTTGTATTTACTCTGCAATTAAACTTATGTTTATTGAGATTAACATGTAAGCATGATGCAATCACAAATATGTCAATTGCAATCATCATGCAAAATAATTCAACTATCGATAAAGTGACAATGGTGCAACCTTTGCACGCCACATCAACAATCCCAAACTCTAGCAATTCTAACAGTTTCATATATATATCCATAACTATCATAGTAGCACTAACAATCAAGGATGCATATTTTTTAATTATATTTTCTTTAGGTGATCACACAATAGAATTATATTAAAGTGAGTCTAGATTACTCACCTGCTTGGCCATAATATCTATAGTTCCTTTGGGCTCTAATTCAGACTTTGTAGTCTAGATAACCATCCCATAAGCCAATAATAACTCCTATAGCTCAACATTATTCTCAATGCAACTTTATATCATATAAATACACTTAAGAACACTATTATTTATTTTGTTCAATCTATCTTTTGTTCACTAACAAATCCTAACTATCATTCTTTTGTAAAATTCTCAAATTTCACGATTTAAATATAAAAATTTAATAATTTTTTCTTACATCCTTTCTCTTCTATGCCTTTTCCACTATGTCTCTTTCACTCTTTAATCTTATAATTAAAAATTGATGGAGATTGATTTCTTAGAAAACGTGATAGTTTTGGAATGGTTCCTAATGCTTTGAATAGACTTTTAACATGTTCAACTATTATTGCTTTCATTTTAAATCAAAATGTCACCAAGTTCTTAGATTTTTAAGGTTTATGTCTATTCTATAGTGCAACACAGCCACCATGTAACACACCACACCTGTTGCATTAGACTTTCTATCTTCAACACACTCATTGTGTAACGCAGCACACCCAGTATGTTAGACTTTATATATCAATCTATTTTAAACACACCTACCGTGTTAACTAACACACAAGGTGCATTGACAACTCTTAAATCAATTTTCTGTATTTAACATTATTCTTATGTCGTCTGTCTCTTAAATATATATATATATATACACACACACACATATATATATAAATGAGTTATTCTTAATTTATCTTTTATTTATAGGTTAGAGACTACATTGAAGTAGTTATACAAATCAAATAAGAGAATGAATATGTGCATACCTAATTAATGGATTCCTAAATAATGAGTTTGTTTTAGGAGTTGAACAGTTTATCAAATTTAGTCTGTCATTTACATATGATGACATGAAACTATTAAGTTCAAATGTGGTTAATAAACACTTGTACGCAAGGGGGTTTGGAACCGAATACTTTTACTAAAGATATTAAATGTAGGGTTTCCTGCTCATCTAAAATATCATGGAAGTAGAAAAATACATCAAGGACACACAGAAAACTACCCAAGAACACACCAAACCCAGATATAACATCAAATTTGGCCTAAAAATTGAATCTAGTTAATAAAGTTAAAGCTTTATCGAAAAGGAGCAATCTTTACCTTTCTTCCTTGTATGGTCGTGTATGTATAAGCAAGTCCATAAGCCCAAATAATTTTTGAAATGATTAGATTAGCATGAAGACTATTATGTGGTGTTAGTGATGTCACATAACTTGTAGCTACAACTAAATTATTGAAAGTCAAAGACAAAAATCAAAATTTTGAGCGAGGTTTCAATCAAATTACCAATTGGTACCTGTTAGGCTTTGATATGGATTTAACATAGATTGGAAAAGTGGAATTCTTCGAAAAAAAATAAGAATAGCCACAGTAAAACCAAGAACCAACATCCATGCATCATATGCGTGAACTATATAAACTAGTTTAGACTTTCGTACCGTAAATTCGATGCTAGATTGATTCGAGGTGAAAATAAATTATGTAACTACTTTATAAAACCAGCCTATATAACCTTTGAGTTTCCAAAACTCGTGTCACAAATGAGCTAATATGTGTCTCCAACTATGCTTACACGCACAAGACTAGTCCTTAGAAAAAAGGTCGAGTGCTAGCTCTATATGTCCTTCATAGCAACACAGTTAGCAAGAAAATAAAGATTAAATTTTTCTTTCCTTGGAAGATTTAATTTCGTCGAAGTGGCAATAAAAAACGTGAAGGATTGGTCCTCATTATATAAAGGAATTCTATGAAGAAAAAGGAGAGAAAAATGTTGAAAGATAAAATCCCTTTCTTTATCTTCTTTATATAGAATTCTAGTTTCAAATTCAAACTTATATTAAAATTCTAATCCTAATCTATTTAGGATAAGCAGGAGATAATTTTGAATCACACTTTAAGACACTACATGTCCTAAATGTGATCTAAATATCATTGTCATAATTCTTCTCTTTCCTTTTTCTACTTATGATTACGTACTTAATTATAAACATAATTAACAAATAATCAAAGCATGGACGTGTACCCATAATTAATTGGGCTTACACTTGTCCAATTAACATATTTTGAAGTCTCATATATTTGTTCCTAAAATGGGCCAAATATTCGTCTGAAATTAGAAATACCAATTTTATCCTTTTAAGATCTTGTCTTCGCATGCGATCGTATAGGCTCATTTAAAGTTGGCATTAGGAATACTTAATTTTTAAAGGTCATAAACATACTCTTGCAAAATTTTATGACAATCCAAATCAAATGAGGATGTCTTGACATCTGTTTTACCAAAAGCAACCTTACATAGACCTTTACCCTAAATTTTGGAATTACAAAAGGCATGGAACAATCCTCCTCATTTTATCGATTCCTTTTCTTAATATTCCAATGACACCAAATCCTTTAAGATAAATAATAAAACTCATTATATCATCTAGGTGTAGCCACACTCTTTCAAATTTGCTGATAGTGTGGCCAAAGCATTTTCTCTCTCCTAGAGATTGAGTAATTCCTTCACTTCTCTCATGCTCTCTAACATGAATCAATCCATACCTAATCATATCCATACTTATCACCCTTTTATGGTCACATTAGGCATATGTGAAAGTATACAAAAATTCATCTAGAGTTCATATGAGAACTACTTATGATTTCGAACCATGTAGTTATTCTCATTGCAAGATCTAAACAAAATACCACGTCCTAGACATGTATCCATGATTTATGATTGACATCCTATATCCTTGTGTTACATATGACTGAACCCAATTAGACAGAAAGAGCATTCTAGTCTTAATTGATCTACTAAACCCATAGTAATAACTGACTAGGGATGTTTAGAATAAAATCTATTGCTACAAAGGTCCTATATGAATATACATCACATATGCCAACTTAAGCACCAAGGTATTCAATCATGGAATTCTATTCTTTCCTGACACATAGATATGATAAAAAGATATAATTAAACGCCTTAACTAATGAATGTAATTAATAAACAAAGCTTGGAACTAGGGCTTATACTAATAACCTCCCACTCACACTAGGCCTAATTACTATTAGCACAAATTTAAGAGATATTATGTATCTTCTCAAGTTAAAATAGAGACAACTGTCATTTCAATAATCAACTGCATTGTTATT
>CANYCX014881484.1:0-11073 GCA_948193385.1 Breynia disticha f. nivosa | reverse complement strand
ACTTACCAAATTAAGCTTTCACTTCGATCCTACGGCTTCCAATTACCACAGTTCGATGAAACCTAGCTCGGTTTAAGGTTTTGAAATTTTTGTTTAGGTTTTGGAAGGTTCAAACGTGTTTGGAAGGAGAATGAGGAAGATTTCCAATGTTAACATATATATATCCCTTTTTGATTTGACCGTTTTTCCCTTGGCTCTATTCTCGATCATTCTTTTAACTTTTTCTCTCCCGGTTTTTCCTATCTTCACCAAATTTTAAATCTTAATTTATCCTACACTCTCCCACCAATATTTAATTAAAAATATTTCGTGAAAAATTTATTCGCATAATTACCAAAATAATTAATAATTTCTCAAAAATTCTTAAAATTGAGGGCGTTACACTATCTATCTCTTAACAACAAAATACTCTCTATTTGATATATTTCACTTGTGCAAAATTAGTCTAAGCAATCTTTGTTTATCTTGTACTAATTGCACAACTAACTCATATTTTCTTAAGTATCTAGTATAGATTGTTCTGTTAAGGTGTGACTTGAGCCGAAATTCAAGTTGAGATTGTAAGGTAACTTGAGCTGTAAATTAAGCTTGTAAGAAATTCTCACTAAGCTTCAAAGTGAGGGAATAGTAAGGTGTTTGTCAAAATCCTAAGTGAGTAACTTAGGTAGTGGAGTAAGTATTCAGACCGAACTACTTTATATCGTGCGTTCTTCATTTGTGTTTCATACTTTCCGCAAAAAAATTGAGTTTTAGGCTAGCTCTATTCAAACCCCCCTTTCTAGAGCCAACATTTATCTTATATGAAGGATCGGGTTCGTGTCGGGTCAACATGACCTATTAACACGATTAACTCAAACTCAAACTCAAACCTAACCCATTTAATAAATGGATCAAAAAGTAAAACTCAAACTCGACCCATTTAATAAACGGATTGATGAGTTCACCCATTTAATTTACAGGATTCAATAAAACTGACAATTTATGACTTGAGAAAACGATTAAAGTATGCATGATTAGACATGACAAATGATACAATTTCAATTTCTTTAATGTTATGTCATAAATAATGATATTCGATAGAAAAATTCACTAACACGATTGATCTATTTAATTGACGCGAATTATCCTATTTGTTGATATGAGTTAACATGTTAAATAAGTTAAAAATTAATCATTATTAACATTGATTGCATAAATTTCAAATCTAAATATATGTTTAGATCTATTTTTTAAAAATATATAGATTCATGTATGTTTTTTCATATTTTTTATATTAAATTTTTGTATATATTTTTAGTATTTTATTTTATAAATTTTTTAATAGATTTTTAATGGATCGTAATTAAGTCGTGTTGGGTTTACCTGTTTAGCTAAATTTTTAATAGGTCATAAACGGATCAACCCATTTACGACACAAACGGGGAGTTTTACCATGAGTCCCCTTATTGAAGGGACTGAATGAGGCATTCATTTGGTACCGTTAGATTTTGTGCAAATAAATCTGAGTCTTTTGTTTATTCAGTAAAAACAATTTTAATTTTACGTAATCTGTACAGTTTCAATAAAACAAAGAAGATGACTCATTGAGTCCCCTCTATTTGAATCCTTATGATAAAATTTACCCGACACAAACTCATTTATACTAATCTAAACCTGTTTAACTTCGTGTTGAGTCGTTGGATTAGCGCGTGAGATTAACTTTTGCCAGGTTAGTACAGACACATCAATAGTGAACGACCCACTTGACATCAATATTTCTGAATAATTGAAGGTGACGTTGTTTAGTTAGTTTGGCCACTCCACGCCATCCTCCTTATTGCATACGTCCTATATCACCTCCCCTCCCTCTTCTTTTTCTTTTTCTCCTCTTTCTACCAAAACTTTACTCACTTCCATTTCAAATATAGAAAACAACCTTTCCTAAGTTTCAATCGTCCATTCTTCCCATAAACAAACTTTGCTGATCAGATAGAAAAGTTTTGAATCTTCATCCTTATTTTTTTAATATTGAATTTGGACATTTATTTCTTTGAAATCCTACTGAGTTACTGGCATTTAAAACCTTAAAAATATTGGCGAATTAAACAGATTTGTGAAGGAATAATTGAAGCTGAAACAGTAGAGTAGCCCCATTTAAGCAAATAATTGAAGGCGTTGAAGTTTTCAGAGGGAAACTCTGAGTTACAACACAACACAAAACAATCCAACCACCTCTCTCTCTCCGTTACAGGAACAACTTCCATTGATGAACTCAGCTTAACAACCTCTATCTACATTCATCACTCTCTAACTCTCTCTCTCTCTCTGATTTCTCCGCTTTACTTCTTTGGTTTCAACGATCACCGCTTTGTTCTCATCTTTTTTGTTCTTATACTTCTCTCTAACATATTCTCTCTCTCTCTCTCTGTTTTGTTTCTCTTCGCTTTTCAATGGCTTGCTCCGCTAACTCTATTCACTCTTGTTCATTCACCGCTTCTCCACTCTCTTCTTTTTATCTATCTTCCGACAAGGCTAAAAAGATTAATCTTTTGCAAGCAAGTCGGTCACTTAAAGTTGAAGCTGCAAGCTTGCAGTTTTCTCCTCTTCCGGAATGTCGATTTCCATCGGCGGTGAAATTTTCTGGCGAGAATTGGTGGTTTTCCGGTTGGAATGAAGGGACTAGGAGAAGGGTTCAAGTTGCCAAGGCTGCAGCTGCTGATGCTGATGCTGAAGGGTTAGACTATACTTTTGTTGGTTTTTTAAATATTGGTTGCTGTGAAAATTGAGAAAAAATAAATGAAGAAGATTTGAACTTTTTTTTTTCTAGTGTTTTCAAGTGTTTTTGATGTGAGTGTAGGCATCTGGAACCTGCAAAAAGCTTTGGAGAGAGGTTTCCTGCATTGGTTACTGGTTTTTTCTTCTTTATGTGGTAAGTTATGAGATTTCAGTTATATTCATCTTCTTTCACATATGTGACTTCTCGTATCTTCAATTTCAATATAAATGTGAGCAATTTTAGAGCTATTTTGACTGAGTTTGAGTTTTCTTCCTCAGGTATTTCTTAAATGTAATTTTCAACATACTCAACAAGAAGGTCTACAACTACTTCCCATATCCGTAGTATGTTCTCATCTGCTGGATCATGATCTTCTTCTAATCTCTTATCATTATTTGTCGAATTTCTGCTCTATTTTCGGAGGCCTGATTCTGTTTACGTTTTGAAGCTTTGTTTCTGTTATACATCTGCTTGTTGGAGTGGCGTATTGTCTTGTTTCCTGGTCTGTTGGTCTGCCAAAACGAGCTGTAAGTTTCAGTGTTTCTGATTCATTTGGTTTACTAGAAAGAATCGACTTTATGTAATCATGTTTTGTGCTTGCTTTCCAGCCAATTGATAAAGAACTTCTGATGCTATTAGCTCCAGTTGCATTCTGCCATGCCCTTGGACATGTCATGTCTAATGTATCATTTGCAGCTGTTGCAGTGTCTTTTACTCACACCATCAAAGGTATTATAGATTGAAGTTCGATTCCTGAATTACCAATGTGTTGTCTGCTCTTAAAGGCCAAGATCTGCTCGTAGTTCTTGCGGAAGTTAGAAATTTTCACACACAGAAATGAGGCCATTTTCTCGAATTATACTTTCTTCGTTTTTAAGCTGGGTAGCAGCAATCATGAACTGTGTAACTTTCTTCTTGCAGCTCTAGAGCCATTCTTCAATGCAGCTGCTTCTCAATTTGTGTTGGGGCACCAGATTCCTTTGTCATTATGGCTGTCATTGGCCCCAGTAGTTATTGGTATGTCCAGACATTTCTGAAGATTTTCTTTGTGCTGTGTATTCTTGCATTTATTGAATCAAAAAGGATGCCTACTTCTCCTTGAACACTAAAAAAAAATGCCATCTTTGCAAGTTGACCTAGCTCTCTTTGCATTCCTTTCTAGGTGTATCAATGGCGTCACTGACTGAACTTTCCTTCAACTGGACCGGGTTCATTAGTGCAATGATATCAAACATTGCATTTACCTACAGAAGCATCTACTCAAAGAAAGCAATGGTAAGATTTCTCAGGAAATTCTGATCACTGCTCTGCTGTACAGTGTTTTGTTTGTTTTGACTTAACACATTATATATTAACAGACAGGAATGGACAGCACGAACGTATATGCTTACATTTCAATCATTGCCCTGTTGTTTTGCATCCCTCCAGCAGTAATGGTGTGTAAGCTTTCACAGACTTAAAAAAAAAAACTTTACCATTGTCACCTTTGTTTTTACAAAGGAATTCGTATCATAATTTCAGATCGAGGGACCTCAGTTGATGCAACATGGTTTCAAGGCAGCCATAGCCAAAGTAGGACTAGTCAAATTCTTGTCTGATCTATTCTGGATTGGAATGTTCTATCATCTCTACAATCAGGTAAACATCATTTAACAACAGAACATTCATCTGCTGCTTATTTCATACTATAAGATAGACATTTAGCGAGTGTTAGTGACTTGGAGTTTGACACTGCAGCTTGCTACAAACACATTGGAACGAGTTGCACCACTAACACATGCAGTTGGAAACGTTCTGAAACGAGTTTTTGTGATAGGATTCTCCATTGTGGTATTCGGTAAATATGTCGCCACACTTATCTTTAGTGATTTCGGATAGCATGTTTTTGAGGTGAAAGATGAATGAGCTATTGTCTTGAGAGAGTGCATTTTTTTTAATGCTAAGAACAATTCGAAAACATTTCAGGCAATAAGATTTCCACACAGACTGGGATTGGTACGGGAATAGCTATTGCTGGTGTCGCCATCTACTCTTTAATAAAAGCTAACATGGAAGAGCAAAAAAGGGTAAGTTATTTTCTTCCTTTTCATGTCATCACAGCTAAGTTAAAAGTCGAGCCGAATTTTCGTTGTTTTTTTTATTGGAACAGATCTGTACAGCAACAAAACAGTCTTGTTCTTGATGAATATTTTGTTGTTATGCAGAAGGCTGCAGGAGCTCCAGCATGAGGATATACAGTTGATTAGCTGAGATTACAGTAGAGAGAATGAGGGAATGTATTGAAGAGTGAAATAAAGAACATCCTTGCGGAGACTCTCCAGAACCATATATTGTAGGATTGGAGGAAAGCGTTTAAGAGGAAGAACTGCGAGTGGATGCTGATTTCTGAGAATGGAATCGCCAATGAATAATCAATCTATGGCTGACAAATTTCCGTGACTTTGCAATAGATAGGTTTATAATTCCTGACAGAATCTTACCCGGATTTCTCTTTTTTGCAAATAATTTATGAGGATTCTCTTCAAACTAATACAACTTTATATGGGTATACTTGGTTTTTCCTGCGGTAACGCCATCTTATAATGATCCAACGTTGAGTTGGAGACATGCAAAGGGACTGCGAACTACAACTCCAATGTTAGTCTTGAGATAGAAAGAGCCATTCGAAACCTTCAGACCAAACATGGACAACAGAAATTGCAATGTTCCACACCATTTTAACTTGTGTCGAATAATAAGATGTTGAAGCCTGAGCCCCGGAAATTTGGTTGGCTTACACTTTTGGAAAAAATTAAAATCTTGAATTTGTAAATGAAAGAATTGAAAATACATTAAAATAATAAATTTGTAAATTCAAGATAAAATAATTTAGTTTACAATTCTTAATCTGAGATGAAAAAATATTTTAGTATTTTCCTTTACATCTTTTTCAAGAATATTTTAATCATAACTTACAAATATATTCCAAATATACCAAACAAAAATTTCATTTAAAAATCACAAAATTGATATGTTATGATATATAATTGAGTTAGATTTACAATTCTAATTCTTTATATAAATTTCATTTGACTTCATTTGTAACCTCATTTCATACGAAACATTTTAACATAAAAAATTGGATGACTAAAATTTGATTGTTGTTTAAGGAAATATTGTCAAGTGTAAAAGAGTAAAAAGTGAGGAATCTGAAAGCTCAAGCCTAACTAACAAATGAAATTATTGCCACTTACCTCGAAAGATCATCATGTCAGTGCTCCCCATAGCTTTCCCCTAAGAAAGCAATCAAAATTTTCTATCTCGTCATAAATATATGAAGCCACGAAAAAAACAAAGCTGCAGATGGCTATGATCCTAAAGATCATCCTGCAAAATTCGAAATAGAATACAATCAAATCATTTACAACAATGACTGATATCCGTTGATACGGGCCATTTCACACGCTCCAAAAGCTGCAAACCCACGACAATGATGAGCAAACCTGCCAGTTAGATTAAGTGGCAGACAAGTTAATGCTACACAGAGCTATGCGGTAAAGATAAAGCATTCAAAAACCCTAAATTGCATCACTCATGGCCAGAAATTCAAATAAATTCGAAATGGATCACTGAAGTTGTGCAGAATTGGAGTAGAAAATATAGAATGATGAAATGCAGCAGATACTGGCAACTAATAGAAGAAAAAGTGAAAGTGGTTCGCAACCATTCTGTAGGACTCCACCATCGACAAAGGTGGTATTAATGAGCCAAGAAGATCATTTGTAAATCAACGAGTTCCTTAAAATTTAAGTCAGTTTACCTGTCAAGCATAGTCAGTAATGCTGTACTCAAGATTGAACAGCATATCCCTCCGATTTTCTGTACCCATTCGAATATTAAACCGTTTAGCCAAAGCATCCACCCGGTCATCACTCTCATAATCCATCTCTCGAATACAACGCCTTCGAACCTTTTTTAGCGTTTCTTTTGATGGCTCAAACCCTACAGACACCTGCTTGACATATCCATCATGCACATCACACTCCCATGATACACGTAATCAACAATAAGAAAATATGTCATTAAGAGACGGACTAGGCAAGCAAAGAGAAAGTTACCGTTTTGTCAAGCTCATCAAGAGCTGCCTTTGCATCTCGGTTGATCAGATGAGCATCCACAAGCAATGAATATGACATTGCATTAGGCTTCAATCCAAGGCTTACTAAGTGCTCAAACACCCTACATGCTTCAGGTGTCTTGACACAACAAAGAAAATTGCAACCAGTTAATGATTTAGCTGATAGATTAACAGTTCATTAAAGGAATTATAAGAATCTTGTGAATGAAAAAGCATTGTTGTGTATGCCCAAGCATGTGCACTTTGCAAGTGTGCGCGTATGACAGAAATAAGCATTGAAATATCCACCTTCTTCAGCTTCCCAAAGGCATACATTAGAGCATTATATGAATGAATATCAGGTGTCAACCCAAAGGCAGAGCTGATTGCCTCAAATGTTTGGTAAGCACGATCAAGATCCCATATATTTGCACAACCAAGTATTACACAGTTGAGAGCAGCAACAGACTTGTAAGGTCGATCACCACGACTCAAATTCTCAAGTTGAAGATATACCTAGAGGATACAAGGCACAAAAGCACTGTGAAAATCTACAAATTTGTTAGCAAGCTACACAACCATAAAAAGGTTGACAAAATGGATATAAGCTGTTCAAAATGACAGTATCCTATTTAAAGTTTTAAACAATTCAGCGACAAAAAAGTGGAATTATTATTGATATTTACTCCAAAGTTTTTAGGCACCAAATATGAATGTATAACACTTATGACACCCTTGAAATCTATTCTTCAGCATATATTTGGAGATATTAAATTGCACGAGTAATTCATCATATAAGATTATTCAATGAAAGATTAAAAATATAAAAATGAATGCTCCAAGTGAAAAATCAATTTAGGCATACCAAGTCTAAAGTCTCGAATCCCCTCTTTGAGCAACCAACAACTAATGGATATAAAGATGTGAATGGGGAGAACAATTCTTCTTGTATTTTTTTTTCAGAATTCTCATAAGCAGTCTCGAATTCCCGCAGAGCACTAAAAGCTTTTGGCAGGTTCCCCAATGATGCATATGCAGATATCTTTGCAATATAAGATTCTGGATTAGGGACCTTTCTTTGGCGTAATGAGCGACGAAGGATTGCCCAAGATGCATCAAGAAGAGTTGAGCTGTAAGTCCTGCCTGCAGTCACAAGCGCTGACACAATCAGCCCTTCATCCACTGAAAGAAGAACAGGAGGCCTCGTATTCTCTCCTAGAGCTATCCATCTAGCCATAAATTCCAGCGCATAAAATGCCAATTTACTGTTATCCTCTTGTATAGCAACCTCAGAAAGATAGTAGCACAAATTCCATGGCGGGGAAAGAGCCTTGTTTTGATCCGTTGTCTGATAAAAACTATAAAGAATTACATGCAAAAAAAGTACATATAATGAAAATCATACTGCTCAAATTTAACGCGCAAAAGAAATGCACCTTTCTACTTTATAACTTCACTTATACCAAATCCACTAATTACCTTGCATTTCTCAATGACAGAAACCAACATATCCAATCTTCCCTGGTTAACACAGATTCTTACACAATCAACGAACAACTTAACTGGGACCATATGGCCACGTTTTAAAGTCTTATCTATATATTTCATAGCAGCATCAACTTGATCTGCTTTCAAGAGCATGCTGACAACTAAATTAAATGTCTCGTCGTCAGGCTGAGATTCTTTGCCAGACTCCTCCATCCTGAAACACATAAAACAAAATAGGATTGAACGAATCATTTGACTTCCAAATTAAAAACCCACGATATTCATGAAATTAATAATCAAGTTCGACTTCATTCACCACCAGCACACATCACAAAACATAAAACATATTTGTTGCCAATATTTCGGGCAAAATTAAATAATTTCAACTTAACGAACTACTTTGATCAACTTCATCTTTCCACATTGACTTCATCGCAAAATCAAAGCAAACAAAAAAAGTAACTTTTCAAAACTCTTAAGAAAAACCAAACAATATCTGCATTCAACTAATCACATTCACTCCATTCACAACCAACTCACATCAAATGCATAAAGGATACATCTCTGATCAAATTCTCTAGCTCACAAAATTGACTTAAACAAAAATAAAAGACATACAACAAACCAAATAAAGAAATGATTTCTAAATAACAAAGCAAGACCAAAACACCTGTGAACCATATCGCACAAGTACAAACCATCATACAGTCGTAACCAATTTTTTATCGACTTCTCTAACGTCCCACAATGACTTAATCAGAGTTCTTTTATAATTCAACAACTTGATCACAAAATTAAATCATACAACGACACAAAATAACTTCAAAATCACACCACACAATCAATTTCAACAGACATTTGAAATCCAAATCATCGAAACCCAACCTTTGAATCAACTTCTCAGCAGCATCAGCTTCACCAGCCTGAAGCATTGCCTTAAGAACAATATTAAACGATGCAGTGTTCGGCAAAATCGAAAAATCCTCCATTTGTGCAACCAAATCAAGCAAATCGCCCGCAGTAGCACCTCTCATTAAATTCGCCCTTAAATAATGATTAAACAAATTCACGTCAGGCCTATTAGGCTTCCCATTCTTATCCAAAGACCGAACCCACATCTCAAACAGCTGTTTCATTTCATCCCATCTTTGCGAAGCCGTATAATCGGCAAATAAATTCAGCAAAGAATTCAAGTCGTGTTTTTGGGAAATAGATTGAATTGGAATTTGGGAATTTCGATACCCAACTGGTATGATTGAGTTTGGATTTGAATTCAAAAAAGGGTTTCGCCATTGTTCGGAGTAGAGCGGAGAACCGGTAGAGGGATTAGGTGGAAGAGGAGCGGCGGTGGTGGTGGGTTGGGTGGCGAGTTGGGAGAGGAGAGATGAAGTGGAAATGGGTCTGAATGGGGATAGGGTTTTGATTAGGGTTTTGGTTTTTGAAAAGATGATGATTTGAGAAGCCATTGGGTTTAGGTTTGGGTGGAAGAGTGGGAGAGCGGTTTTGTGTGGGAAGAGGAACCGTCAGTGGCATTTTTGTTGCAAGATGTTGGGCTTATTGAGTATAACATCAAACTTATTGAATTTGAATTTTTACCGATATACACTTTTTACAATAAAAAATTTAAATATACACAAAATATATAAAACAATTTTAAAATATCTTTTATTTATTTACTTTTATTCACAATTACCCCATGAAAGTAGTTGCATGAATTAGTTATTTTTTAAAGTAGAGAGGTAAAAATGAATATACAACATTATGATAGTTTTATTGCATAAAATTCACTTAATGAGGCGAAGTCTGTAATTATCTCTACTGAACTAGAAAATCAACACAGTATGAATTCCTAAAAATATTAAACTTATTAAATTAAGAATTTTAGTCATAAATTTAGAATTTTTTTAAAAAATAAAGTAAACAAGCTAAAAATAAATGAAATAAACATAGTAAAAGAATGACATCACAAAAAAGGACGATAAAAAATAGATTTTTTAAAATAAGTAGATAAGATAACACGCACCCTTATTCTCTCCATTGTCTATGTGTCTGACAGTCTGATATTTGGCTATGGTTCTGCTTGACATTGTGTAGGAAAAAGTATGGTGACAAAATAAAGTTTTTACAAACGGTGATTTTGAAACAGAGTTTTATAACCACAATTATTATGTTTAGTTATGACTTTTAGTTTAATAAAGTTTTCAAGTAAAAAATATATAAAATGACCAAAATATTATTTTTATCTCGCATATTGAATTGTATATATATTAATAATCAAAACTCTAAGAGTAATAGCTAGAAAAACGAAGAAAAATGAATTATTTTTCTTGTTACTGTGTGAAATGTCTAAAACTGAGATATTTACGTACAAATCATGAGTTAAAAATTATTGATTTGTTTGGAATTTAAAAAAAAATTAGAGATATTTTTATAAATCAAATATAAAAAAAAGTCTGGTGGTCAAACTCCGTTTTAAAAAAAATCAATTTTTAGCTTTTTCAAAACTGTGTTATAAAGCTGTGTTTGTTCACCACAGTTTTTTTAATTAACAAAATACATAAAACTCCGTTTCGTCAACAAAACAGAGTTTTCTTGTGACGCCCAAAATTTAATTATTACCTTAGGTTTTTATAAATTATTTTTCACTAAAGTAACAAATAAATATTGAACATCAAGTTTTAAAAATAGTTTTACTGAAAATCATAAATTCCTTCACACACTTATATGAAATATT
>CANYCX014880948.1:0-11869 GCA_948193385.1 Breynia disticha f. nivosa | reverse complement strand
TATATATGTTGTATGGTTAAATTTTTAAGTGGAAATATGATATAAATTATGGGGTTACTTGTTCGAAACCTATTTGTGTATTGTAGTTTGATATGGTGATGAATTGAAAAAACTTTTCGTTAAGTATGGGTGACAGAGCTCCAATCACGAATGTGACTGAGCCCAGTGACAATCGTGACTGACATTCTGGTCATAATTTCTAGGGTTTGTGACCAGTCACGAAAGTGACTGACCCTAGTCACGATTGTGAATGGCCTTCTGGCTGAGTTAGACTAGGTTTAGATAGGGTTTTCACCAGTCACGATCGTGACTGGCTTGCTGGTCAAACGTGGTAGCTGGTCTAATGATGAACCACGATCATGATTGTCTGAATCACGTTCGTGATTCATCCATGAGGCAATAACTTCATCAACTGAATGACATCCACGATCGTGACTCATACCGGTCACGTTCGTGACTGCCATTCTGACCATTTATTGGTGAGATTTTAGGGAGTCATGAGTGTGACTAAACTCGATCACGATCGTGACTACCCATCTGTGCTTGAGATGAAATTGAGATGCTAAGAAATTCTTTTGTATGAAATGGTTGATTGTATGTATGTTGATTTTGGTGGATTTTGGTGTATAAATGATAGAAATGTGAAGATGATTAAATGTTCACATTATGAATAATGAATGTACGTATGAATGCCAAGTGCTAGAAAAGTTGTCCATTTCGGTAAGTGTCGCTTATTGAGTTTCACGATTCATTGCATTTTATGCCGGCCATATTGGCAGGGACTTGAGGGATTTTTGGACGTAAAGGTGTAGATCATTTTACTTGCTCCGATTCGAACTCGAAGAATAGAAGAACCAAGGTGGGCTATGCGCTAGGGTTTGGATTTGATTACGTTCACATAAAGGCTTTGTATGGAACATTTAATAATACATACATTTATTTTGTTAAGTTATAATTTAAATGGGATCATTTAGGTTCGTTTTCTTTAATAACCATATGTATTTTGTACACCTTAATCTTTTTGGGATATTTCCTTCTCAAACCTTGTAAAGTTTTATTAAAACTAATGAAATGTGAATTTTATAATTGTGTTTTCGAATTTTTCAGTTTTCAAAACTCTTGATTTTTAAGTTCGAGTACCTCTTGAAGGGAAAGGAAAAATAAATATACGAACAAAAGTGGTAGCCGAATTTGGGGGTTACATTTGGTGGTATCAAAGCCTAGGTTGTTAAAAACCTCAGTTTCTAAAGTTATGGGTCTTGAGTCATGCATTATTCCAATTTTTGAAACATGTTTTCAATTACATGTATGCTAGATTTTGGAACTGTGCATTGTTTTTTGAGATTTCTAAATGGGTGTCCTTTTTCTGTTTTCATGATTTAGAATGGATGAGGGACAAGGTGATCGTGAACACAAGGCCACCGGTTCTTTAGAGTCGAGTAAGATAAATTATAATGTCCATAATGCTAGTGAACCAGCACCTTCAAACCCTCAAGCCCAGATTCAGCATCTAGCTGTACAGAAGTTATTAGATCTAATAGGCACAACCGTGAGAGATTAACTCCCTCGAGCTAAGAGGTTGGAGATTGATTGCAATTATGAGCAGATCAGAACAATTATAAGCAGATCAGAAAACTTAGAGGAAAGACTTTCTCTGGCACTACTGATCCCTCAGTCGCTGAAGATTGGATGAGGGAGATAGAGATGGTCTTGAGGAGGATGAATTGTACCTCTGTGTAGAAGGTTTAGTATGTTACATCTTTAATGGAAGGTAAAGCAGTTAACTGGTGGGGGATGGTTCACAAGAGTCTAAATGAGCCTCCCATCATGACCTGGGAGGAATTCCAGAAGGTGTTTAGTGAAAAGTACACCCCACTGGTGTATAGGAGAGAGAACAAGGAGTTTTTCAAGCTTAAGCAAGGAGATCTCTTTGTAGAAGACTATGAGGTGAAGTTTGCTCATCTCTCTTGACTAATGAGGACAAGAGAGATCAGTTTGAGATGGGATTGAAGAGGGAGATCAGCCTCTTGTTAGCTATACAACTCCCTACCTACTCAGCTCTGCTTACAGAAGCATTGAGAGAAGAGAAGGCTCTTAGGGCAGAGAATCCTCCGGAGGCCAAGAATGCCAAACATGATGGAAGCTCTGGTGGGGTGAAGAGTCTTAGTTCTCAAGGGTCTGGAGTGACCACATCTAAGAAGTTTGGTGGCAGAGGAGCAGGCTCTACAGGGAGACCTTTCTCTTGGTACAGTGATCAAAGTGTTTCTCATGGCAGGAAAAAGGCAGATATGGTTTGCTATTATTGTGAAAAAAAAGGGCATATGGTGAAGGATTGCTATAAGAAGAGAGATGATGAGGCTAATGCTTAACGCTCCCAGAGTAGTGCAGGGGATAATCAGAGGAGTGTCATCGAAAATAGAGGTAGAGGTGCCATTCTTGGAGGGATGGATCACACTTAAGAGGTCCTCGGACTAACCAACCACCAGCACCAACTGCACCTCAGGCCACGGTCGATGATATAGCTATAGGAGATATTGTGGATGATTCGAACGTCATTTCTAGTACTGTTTATATTTCGAGCTTGTCCATAAACATGCTAATAGATTCTGGTGCATCATGTTCATTTCTTGGTCTAGATCATGCATTGAAACTAAATATGAGAATAGAAACTTTAGATTATATAATAGAGGTTTCAATGCCGTCTGGGAAATTGGTGGGGGTAAATAGTTCGGTGAAATTTTGCCCGATAGTGATAGGTGACCGTGAATTTTAAGCAGATTCAGTGGTAGTGCATCTAGAGGGTTTTGAATTGATTTTGGCCATGGATTGGCTCTCGAAAGATAGAGCAGTGGTGGATTACTTTTCGAAGGAGGTATCAATCAAAATAGCTTGACAGAAGAAGATTTTCTTTGTGGGCAATAGAAGGGTGGTACCTTCTTATTTGATTTCCGTAGTGCAAGCTGTGAGCTTGATAAAAGAAGGGTGTAAGGTGTACCTGGATAGTGTGATAGACACTACGCAGCCCACTGTGGGAGTGTTGGAAGTTCCGGTGGTATGTGAATACCCGGATGTATTTTTTAAGGACCTTTCCGAACTGCCTCCGTATAGAGATGAGGATTTTGAGATTGAGACCGTACCGGGAACGGCTCCTATATCGATAACACCCTGTCGAATGGCCCCAGGCGAATTGAAAGAACTAAAGAAGCAGTTAGAGTAATTACTCAATAAAGGATTCATCAGACTGAGTATTTCTCTGTAGGGAGCGCCAGTATTGTTTGTTAAGAAAAAGGGAGTATGAGGATATATATCGACTACCGTCAGTTGAACCTGGTGACGATAAAGAAAAAATATCTGTTATCAATCGAAATAGACAGGTAGAAAGAGATTTTGTTTGTGGGCAATAGAATGGTGGTGCCATCATGTTGCAAGCTGTGAGTTTGATAAAAGAAGGGTTGTGAGGCGTACCTAGCTAGTGTGATAGATACTACGCAGCCCAGTGTGGGAGTGTTGGACGTTCTGGTGGCATGTGAATACCCGGATGTATTTCCAAAGGACCTTCCTAGACTGTCTCTGCATAGAGATGAGAATTTTGAGATTGAGACCATACTGGGAATGGCTCCTATATCGATATCACCCTATCGAATGGCCCCAGCAGAATTGAAAGAGCTGAAGAAGCAGTTGGAGGAATTACTCGATAAAGTATTCATCAGACCAAGTATTTCTCTGTGGGGAGCGCTCGTATTGTTTGTTAAGAAAAAGGACGGGAGTATGAGGCTATATATCGACTACCGTCAGTTGAACCGACTGAAGATAAAGAAAAAATATTCCTTACCCCGGATTGACGATCTGCTGGATTAGTTGAAGGGCACAGTAGTTTTCTCAAAAATCGACTTAAGGTCGGGGTACTGGCAATTGAGGGTAGAGGAGAAGTCAGTGCATACGATAGCGTTTAGAACCAGATATGGCCACTGTGAGTTCACAGTGATGCCATTTGGGTTGACAAATGCTCCAGCTGCGTTTATGTCTCTGATGAATAAAATTTTCCAACCCCATCTTGATACCTTTGTGGTCGTCTTTATTGATGAAATTTTGAATTTTTCCAAGAGTAGAGATGACCACGAGGAACACTTGAGGGTGACTTTGCAAATACTGAGAGATAAACAAATGTATGCTAAGTTTTCAGAATGTGAGTTTTGGCTAGAGGAGGTTGCATTTTTTGTTCATGTAATCTCTAGACACAGTGTTCAATCGGATCCGTCGAAAATTAAAGCAGTGGAGGGGTGGAAAGCTCCAAAGATTGTGATGAAAATTTGGAGTTTCCTTGGACTAGCAGGTTATTATCGGAGGTTCATACATGATTTGTCGATCCTTGCGAGACCTCTGACCAGCTTGCTGAAGAAAAATGCTAAGTTTGAATGGAGTTAAAAATGCCAAAGGAGTTTTGAGGAGATTAAGAAGAGGCTTCCTGAGGCTCTGGTATTGACTCTGACCTTAAAAGACAGAGAATATGTGGTGTATACTGATGCATTTGGCATGGAAATCGGTGGTGTTTTGATTCAAAATGGAAATGTGATAGCGTAAACGTCAAGACAGTTGAGACCACACGAGTTGAATTACCCAATGCACGACTTAGAGCTTGCGACGATAATCCATGTTCTAAAGACTTGGAGGCACTATCTTTTTGGAGAAGCTTTCAAATTTTCACTGACCATAAGAGCTTGAAGTATATCACTACCCACAAGGAATTGAATCTTAGACAGAGGAGGTTGATCGAGCTGTTAAAGGACTACGATTGTTCGATTGAATACCAGCTAGGAAAGGCTAATGTGGTAGCCGATGCACTTAGTAGGAAATCATAAGTGAAGGGTGACGCTATTTCTTACAATGTGGTGTCTTTATTGACAATGCGAGAATTGCGTGTAGAACTTCTTGTGATTGAAGAAGGGATGTTAGCTAATATTTCGGTGAGACCTTTAATCCGAGAGAGAATCAAAGAATGACAAATGGAGGATGATAAGTTGGTGATTGCTAGAAAGAAAGTGGAAACAGGAAGAGAAACCCCCTATGTGTTTGATGATGAAGGAGTCCTACACTATAGGAAGAGGTTATGTCTGCCAAATTTTCCAGAGCTCAAGGACGAAATTTTACAAGAAGCACATTCCTCGAGATATTCGATACATCCAGGCAGCACTAAGATGTACCAAGACTTGAAACAACTACATTGGTGGCCGGGCATAAAGAAAGAGATTGTCGAATTCGTAGCTAACTATTTGAGTTGTCAGCAGATTAAGGCTGAACATCAAGCTCCAACTGGAAAGCTTCATTCCTTAGCTATTCCAAAGTGGAAATGGGAGCGTATAACGATGGACTTTGTGGTTGGATTGGCCAGAACATTGTTAAATCACGACGCAGTGTGGGTTATAGTGGACAGATTAACAAAATCTGAACATTTTCTGGCAATCAAACATGATGATTCTCTGGATAAACTGGCTAAAAAGTATGTGGCAGAAGTGATGAGACTTTATGGAGTGCAAATTTTTATTGTTTCTAACTAAGATCCTCGGTTTTCTTCACATTTCTGGGGTATTTTGCTAAAGGCTATGAGTACTAGACTAAATTTTAGTACTGCCTTTCACCCCCAGAATGATGGACAGTCAGAGAGAAGAATACAGACTCAAGAAGATATGATGACAGCTTGTATTATGGAGTTCAAAGGCAACTGGGATGAACACTTTCCATTGATAGAGTTTGCGTACAACAACAGTTATAATTCCAGCATTGGAATGGCATTGTACGAAGCTATATATGGCAGGAAGTGTCAAAGTCCAGTGTTATGGGATGTTGAAGGACTGCGGAAGATAGAAGGCCCAGAATTGGTGCAAAAAATAGTGGAAAAGGTTTAAGTGATTAAGAAATGTATTAAAGTGGCCCAAGATCAACAGAAAACCTATGTGGACAAACATCGACGGGAAATCACCCATGAGATTGGTGAAAAAGTTTTCCTCAATGTATCACCTTGTATGGGAGTTCTGAGATTTGGAAAGAGCAGGAAGCTCAGCTCTAGGTTCATTGGACCATATGAAATTGTGAAAAGGGTCAAACCTTTAGCTTATCAACTCTGATTATCGGATGAACTTTCTCAGTTACATCATGTTTTCCACGTGAGCATGTTGAGGTAGTACCGATCAGATCCAAGCCATGTAATTGAGGAACCTGAAGTGGAGATCTCAGAGGATACGACGTATAAGGAGGAACCTGTGGAAATCCTAGATAGGATGGTTCACAAGCAAAAGAACAAGGAAATCCCAATGGTGAAAGTCAAGTGGAGTTTCCATTCCCCGAAAGAGGCTACTTGGGAGGTAGAAGGGGAGATGAGCAATAGTTATCCTCACTTGTTTTCGATTTCAGGTAAGATTTAAATTTTGAAGATGAAATTTTCTTAAGGGGGTATAGTTGTAACACCCTAAATTTCCCAACAAATTAAAATGTTTAACGAAAATACATAGAAAAATGAGAATAAATTATTTTGCGAAATGTTTAAAGTAATAATTCGATGGAAGGAGAGTGGGAATTGACTTACAGATTTCTATGTTAGAGAAAATAAGAATCGGGATTAGTTTGACCAAGCAAGAAAGAGGATTACGAAGTGACTAGTGGACCAAATTCCGAAAGGGCAAAATCGTCCAAATCAATTAACCTTAAAAACCCTAGTTTCTTCTTTTCTTCCACACACACACGTCCGTTTCCCTCCACACACTCTCTTCATAGCTCAATACCCTTAGCAACATCATTCCTCACGAAACCCTACCATTCGGGAGTTTTGAAATCGGTCGGTGAGCGAATCTCAGTAAGTATCCATAGCTTTTCGACCATAGCTTTTCGACCCCACAACTCTTTCATTTTTGCTTCGATTTGAGCAAATGATAGCTCGTTGGAAAGCTTAACATGTCTACTACCTAGTAACTATCTTTTGTGTTAAATCATGGTTTAGGGGACTTAGAATTGTTGATTGAAAGAGGATCTCCAAAGTGATGAATTTGGGTTTGTCGTGACCGGAGTTTTTCAGTGTTTCGACGTTTGTGTAAATTTCTTTGGAGTCTATTAATAGTGTTTTACATATTATTTTAATTGGGTGTTATATGGTGAGGAAGTTTGGAAAAAAAGTAGGAAAATCATTAGGGTTTTGAAGAGGAAATTGAGAGTTATGATGATAGGACCATAGTGGAAAATAAAAATTCTTTAAATCGACCTAAATAAACTTATGGGGACATTAATGAAGGTTGGTGTAAGTATGTGTAAGTCAATGGGGTGGTTAGGAGGAACATTAATGAAGAGAGAGGGCGAGGAAAGAGAAATTAAACTACATAACACATATTCTTTCATGTTTTCATAGTTACATGCACATAGAATTAATATGAATTCATAATTTGTATAATAGGAAATCCAAATCACGTTGAGGGAGGTTTCCAACTGAGCCGTTAGGCGTTTCTTACGAGGTAAGCAACAGAACGCAACCTTCCTTGGTCTGTATGTTTTCTTGGGTGAGAAAATATGTTATTTGATTGTTTGGTTGTTACTCAATGTGTGATTATGTATGATTGGTTTCAAGGAGGAATATTTATGGAACTAAGTGTGATTCAATGTGAGAATTGATGATTGCGTTGTTTGTTGAAGATGATTGAAGTGGATGTTGTGATTTGGAATTGTTTTGTTGTAATACGATAATACATGCATTTATGTGATTAGCTATGCTAGTGTTATGTTGAAATTGTTTGATAGTTGATGGATAAATTCAACATTTGGATTGCAAAGCATGACATGTTTGGATTATTAGTGCATGTTTGGTGGCGTGGTTTATGCATATATCATTTATGCATGAGGGCTTAAAGGGAGCAAATTTAAAAGAATACATGGGCTCTTAGTGAGCATAATGAGGGAGTGGTTATGACACTTAGTGTGCAACTTACAGGTGCTTAGTGTATGAAAGTACGGGTAGTATATAACAAATGCTACACTGGGGCACAGTGGTAAAATGCTCAGTGCGCAGATGAGTATACGAGTGTTCCAACATTTATGGGAACTTAGTATGCAAATCATTGGCGCTTAGTGCGCACAAAATTTTATGGATCCATTTTTATACCCACATGCTCCCGACCGATAAGGCCCGTTTGCAAACGTCAATAATAAGGCCAAGTGAGGGCGTAAATTGAAACTATAATTGGTATCAGGGTTGATCATGTTCAGGAATGCATTAGAGGCATGCACCCACATTCATATTATGGATGCATAAATGTGCATGGCCACATGTGAACTAATGGAATGATCATGTGTGATTGTTCGGATATGTGAACTGTTTTAGAATGAGATCGATTATATGGATATAACATGTTTTAATGAGTGATACGGATTGAGTGTGATCGCTAGTTTTTAAGACGATTAAGAATGACTATTAATGCGATTTTATGTGTAGCTTGATCATATGGAAACTTGATTTTATATATGTATATATATATATATATATATATATATATATATATATATATATATATATATATGTTGTATGGTTAAATTTTCAAGTGGAAATATGATATAAATTGTGGGTTGCTTGTTCGAAACTTGTTTATGTATTGTGGCTTAATATGGTGATGAATTGAACAAAATTTTGGCTAAGTGTGGGTGATAGAGCATCAGTCACGATCGTACCTACGACCAGGCTGCTTTTCCCACTTCCTCTTGACCTGTGCCTCTGTCAATCCCAAGGTCTTGGGGTCCCATTGAAAATTGCGCTACAATTTAAATTAATTTATTAAATAAAAACTTAAACTTAATAATTAATTTTATAATTAAAAATAATATTAATATTTTCCCTTCCTAGCTTCAAACCAGCGTTACTTACTTTCAGCGCTAGCCTCTTTAAATGTCAATGCTATCGGATCAGGGGAAGACGTGACGATCCGTGTTGAGTAGCAACTGATCTCGGTGTGGCGATCCAATCTACAGTAATTGTAATAATTATTAAAAACAAATTAATTCATAATAGTGAACTTTTTTAAAAAATAAAATATTATTGAATTACTTACGTGCCATCCGGATAGAGAATCAAATGAAAGATGGCAGCAGGATCGAAACCTCACGACTGCAAACATCACTGTGCAGGTCAACGAGTGGAAGTAGATTCCTCGTGGTCGTGCCGTATAGGTGGAGGGCACGACTGGGTGGTGGGAGGGTGAGTAGAGGTGTTTGCAAATCCAAAATCTGCAGCGATGACGTCGATATCGAAATTGTCCTCAGCAAAATCATAGTCTGAATATATGGATGTCGGTGCCGTAGCTGGCACGAAAATGGCTGTAAAATGTGTCGACCCAAGAGAAATGTGAGGAGCTGCCGTCTCTGGCACTGAAGACGAAGTGGGCAAAAAATGTGAAGGGCTGTGAGAAGTGTGAGGAGTCGTCTGCTGAGGCACGATAGACGGGGCAGGAGAAAAGTGGGATTTGAGGGGAGAAGTGTAAGGGACAGGTGTGGGCGTCGGGAAAGACTGGGTGGGGCAAGAAGGGGTACGCTCAGGCATTGACCCCTGCGTAGGTACAGCAGGGGCCGAGCCTCGTGGGGGACGTGCACTCCGCCTACCCTGACTAGAAGCTTTACGACCAGACATACTGAAAATTTTACAAAATAAATGTAATTCACAAAATTAAAATTAAACCCAAAATATAATTCACTAATCTACAATAGAAGAACATAATGTAAATCACCAATCCTAACATATGCATAAAATAATTTAATAATAAAACAATATAATAATATAAAGATGTAAAGTAAAGCAGCAATACTTACTTTACTCCAACGTCAGAAAGTGAATCTGTAAAAGTTAAAAGTGAAATTTAGGTAAACAATGAGAGGAGAGAGAAGGTGACAGGTACTTATAGAGTGAATTTTTATTTAGCGACCACGTGGACGTTAAATAATTTAGCGACCACGTGGTCGTTAAATACATTTAGCGACCACGTGGTCGTTAAATAATTTAGCGTCCACGTGGACGCTTATAGTATCCAATTGGACGCTATTATGCGTCCCGTGTAAAGTTCAGCGTCCACATGGTCTCAATTTAGCGACCACGTGGACGTTAAATTTATTATTTTTTTAAATGGATGTCATAACTTATTTAATAATAAACATTATACAAATTTATTCCTCATCATCCTCGGTGTTTTCTTCACTAGCAAACTCTTCCTCCGGCGTTGTTGTTTCGCTACTTGAATCTTCCTCAGTATTATCTGTGAAAATGATTGTTCCAGATGGATCATGTTGAGGTGATGGATTGTTTAAACCATAAGGATCATCAATAACGCAAGGGGTTCCAACGTCGTGTTGGAACGCTTAATGAATGATGATGCAATGATTGTTGCTGTGATTATCTTCATCGACAGACCAAATGTGTGATTTGATCTTACACACTGCCATCCAATCATAATCAGCCCGTCTGACTCTAGGATACTCAAGGAAATATACTTGTCCAGCTTGGTGTGCAAAAATGTATCGGTCTTTAGTGAGCATTTTTTACGGATGTTTACATCAACACCTTTATTGTGCGGATATATTCGGGTTCCTCCGCGGTGAGTCGTGTCATACCATGTGCAGTTGAAGATAATTGCGCGCTTCAATGTCGACGAGACGTAATAAGATCAATTATTTCGTCTAACACGCCCTTAGTAGTCCTCTTCATCATTTCCATAGGTCTTTCCCATAACACAAATTCCACTATTGTCTGTCGCTCTTGTTGCTAAATGTGCTTTAGTATGGAATCGATATCCATTAACAATGTAGGAAAGAAATGTTTGCACAATCCGAGCAGGTCCTCAGGCTAATCTTCAATGTGACCGCTTATTGTGGTTCGTTCAGCTGGGGTGTCAACCTGGACAAATTAATAATGAAAATATTATATTAGGTAGCATATAATGAGCGTATTTATATATTACAAATGTTTCTTACAAAGGAGTGTATCTACTGACGAAACTGTGTGTCAAAAAAGATTTGTTCTTCTTCTTCTTCGTTGATGTTTCTTCGTGTAGGTCTTACAATTTGGGTCAAAAAAGATCTACATATAAATAAAACATATGTGTATATTATGATTGAGCATGTAAATAAAATATGATTAATAGAAAAAATTATGAACTTACTCAACAAAAGGTTCAATTTCTTCGCAATTCAATAGCACGTAAGTTTGAATCAAATGGTACTCCTCATCTGTTAAACGTCTTCTAACTGATCTGTCGGATGTACGTCCATGATACGTGAATATAGTTAATTCGTCCAGGTCAACACCTTCTCTGACGTCGTCAGCAACATTGTTACGAGTCATTTGATTACGCACTTCGTGATTGTTGAAATAATAAGAGCAAAAGTTTGATGTCTCTTGCACAATGTATGCACTACATATCGAACCGTCAACGCGTGCTTTTTTACCAACTGTGTTTTTCAACCTGCGTATAAACCTAAAAAGTACGCACAATATTAGTGAAATAGCATATATAAACATTGTATTTTTATTAAGCTACAAATAAGCATACCTCTCAAATGGATACATCCATTTATATTGTACCGGGCCGCACAAAGGTGCTTCCATGGGTAAATGAATAGGGAAATGCTCCATCTAATCAAATAAGCTGGGTGGAAATATTCGTTCAAGCTTTCATAATATGATTGGTATTTCCGCATGTAAACATCTGAATCTTTCTTCATTTAACTCGTAGCACGTAAGATCCTTGGAGAATGCACTCAGTTGCGCAATTGGCTCCCAGTATTTGTTATGCAAAAATGCACGAAAAGCGACAGGCATCAATCGTTGCATGAATACATGACAGTCGTGAGT
>CANYCX014880052.1:0-12671 GCA_948193385.1 Breynia disticha f. nivosa | reverse complement strand
GGTTAGTAACTAAGGAAGACGTGAATTTAATGAAGCGATATGTAGTTAGTTAATGAAGAAAGAGAAAATGAAAGAGAATGTGGTGTATACATACATATGAATATATTAGCATCATTAAATTATAATTTAGTGAATGTATTAGTGTATGTATGCTTAATACGAACTTTAATTATGTATAGGAGGATCTAAAAAGGACGAGGCAGGAGGCTCCAAGTCGGAAAACTAAGTGAGTTTTGAGGTAAGTAACACGAGCACGGCTTCTGTGCTTTGTATGTATATTGTGATTGTTGTTTGAGGTTGATGATGAGTGGTTATGATATATAAAATGTGATAATTACTGTGATTATGTTTTGTATGGAAATGATTATGTAATGTAAATGGTATGAATTCATGGGAAGTGATGATTTTGTGTTAGTAATTTGATCTTAAATGGTTGATTGTGACTATATTCAATCAATATATAATTGAGTGTAATTGATGTGATTAGTAATGTGAGAGTTGTTGTTATTATGCTCAACATTGGATTGCCCCGCATGGAATGAATATATATTATGATTTAAATGTTGATGGCATGAGCATATAATTAGCATTCATGAGAATTAAATTTCCTAGGAAGTAAATTATGTGTCAGGGCTCTTTGTGAGCATAATTATGGACTCTTGGTGAGTATATGAAAGGAAGGAGTGGTTATCTGGTTCTTAGGAACACAATAAATGATTAAACGAATAGTATATAAAACATACTATACCGAGCACGTGTGGATACTCGAAACATTTAAAAATGTAAGAGTGTGCAGATTGATTATCACTTTAGTTGATAATCATGGGCACTTTGTGTGCAATGTTATATGGATCCATTATTTGGTAACTGATACTCCTGGCCGACGAGGCCCGTTTGCAAACGTCTGTTAAAGGTCTAGTAAAAGAGTGATGTGAGATATTGAAAGTGAAATTGTGGAAAATGCATTAGAAATGCATCAGTGTTCATTCATACATATACATCATTATAATTAAATGATTGAATTGGTGAATTATGATGATAGATTTATCTTGGATGGTGTTTTAGGTTTTTAATGTGAATTGAATAACTATGTGAATGAAAAATAAGAGGTAGAAATGTTGGTATTTGGTTTGTGATGTTTTGAATATGTGTTGTGTAATTGATAGGGATTTTGGTCGGATGACAGGTAATTACATGGTGTTGCCCCTAAGTACACGGGGTGGCGGCAAGTCCGCGTAGTCCATTCTGACACCATGTTCGTACCTATTAATTGGATAAAAAACTCGGCCAAAGTACGCGGTCCGCGTAGTTTTAAATGACCACGCGTACTCTGGTTGAAAACCACGTTCTTTAAGTTTCAACACTACGCGGTGCGGGAGCAAGTCCGCGTACTGATGTGACCACTCCGTGTAGTGTTGACGAGTCCGTGTTTCTACCTGTATCCTCTTTAAAAATTGATAAATGTTGTTCTTGGGTATAGAATTTAATGGGATTTTATAAATTCTAAGTTTATAACCTTATTTTATACCCTGAATACATTTATAATTTGGAACGAAATGATATAGGTATTATTATTAAATTTTGAATGAAGTCAATCAAGTTTGATTATGTTTCTTACTGAGTTTAAAATTCACGCAATTTATTGCCTGTAAAGCTCGGCAGGACTTTGAGACTACATTTTGGGGGAAACGGTGCACAGTGTTGCTCGGATTTTGAAGATTTTCTAATAGACGGACTGAGGTGTGCTGAACTTTCAGTTAGATTAGGGTTTTTGAGTTATGTACATGACAGTTGTAAACATTTCACATGTGTTATATTTTTGTAGCAGGTTATAATTGTAATAGGGATATTCTGTTCTTATTTCTTTAAAAACCTCGGCCAGTTGTAAATTTATTTTGGATTTATGTTTTGTAAATTCTATACAAGTGTTATGAAAACAAGTTGATATATATATATATATATATATATATATATATATATATATATATATATATATATATATATCTTTCATTATTATTTTATATTAATTATTTTATTTTATTTGTAATCAAAACATTATTTCCGGGTTTAAGTATCATTTGTAGGAGTGAAGTATACGCAAGTGGTATTTAAATTCGGGGATCACAATTAGTATTGTTAATCTAAATAACAATTATTCTCATCATATTCAATTTAAAGTCAGTACTGTAGGAGATGTTGTTTTGAATTTTTTTTCCCTAATAGTCAACATTTGCCTTATTGTAAATAAATGTTAAACTGACATTTTGCACATATTATAATTAAAAAAAATGATGAACTTATGTAAAATTTATTTTATATTGGAAAAAGGTAAATGAAAGATATCTTACTTTATGACAATAAATATTTAAAAAACTTTTCCTATTACAATCAACTGGAACATTAATGTAATGATCATTTTGAAAACAAGACAATTAAAAAATGTTTGTAAACTAAAATGATAGATATTGAAAAGTTGATTGATAACATCCTATTTTTACACATTTATTTGCTCAATTTTCATGTATTCTTCTAGGTATTTTGATGTGCCAAATCAACATTATTTCTGTATCAACATTTTTTTTTGCAGGAGAGTGCATGAAACACAAAATGAAGAAGAAAAGAAAACAATTACTTGACGTCAAGTGTGTGAAGAGCAATATGAGAGCCTGAGTTCCAGTGGACTACGTGTGGTGGCTAGAAACTATGCATAGTCGTGGCAACCACATAGTATTGTGACAGTACAAGTAAACGCGCGGTTGAGATAGGACTTCGCGTGGTTGCCATGACCACGTGTAGTCCAGTCCGCGTTGTCACCTACTTCTGCTGAATTAATTTGATGAGGAGAGGAAAGAGAAGAGGGAGGCTTTTAAAGAATTTAAAGAGATTTAGGTGAAATGGAATAGAATAGAATAGAGTAGAGAGAATAAAAAGGAGATTAGGACTTTATTGTCAAGAATTGGGGGTTCGTTTATCAGTTGTCAATAACTTTTATTGCTTTCGATAAATTGATACTTTAAATCTTATTATTGTTAATGATGATTAGTTTTGAGTTGGGTTATTGTAGCTATTGTGGCTAGTGTAGTTTTAATGCTTAGGGTTGATGCACTCTTGATTTGATGATGGATTTAGTTTAATTGATTTTAAATTCCGATTGCCCATTACTCCCTATTGTTAAATGTTCCCTATTGTTAAATGTGTTTGATTGTGTTAATGAATTGAGATTTACTAGTGAATTCATTTGTTACAATTAGGTTAATTGAATGAATGTTATTTAACTCATACAATTGAATTGGTTAATTGATTAATTCATTAATCTCACTAGACATAGGTAATTATTGGATTGATTGATTTAATTTCTTTGAATTGTTTAATTATAATTGTGACTTGAATTCTAGGACTAACTGCTTGACCAAGAGTATTCTTGAGGTTTGGGTTAAGATTAGATTGTTTGAACAAGATTGTAATCACCTTTTTTGGGGACATTTATTAGCAAGTAGAAATAGGAAAATATTGGGTAGTAAGTTCTCGGGCAGTTAAATGTACTTAATGTTTAATCAAGAGGAATTCAAATCCTAGGCATCACTTTAATTAATTACAGAAGTTCATCATTTTAGATTGTTAATTTCAGCTTACTTTAATAGATCAAGTTAGATAATTGATTAAGAACATTGCTAGTATGTGTGTTTAGTCTCTAGGGATCTATACTCGAGTCAAAAAACTGGTTTTATACTACTTGATGCATGCACTTGCACGTGTAATCACAACACACTCCATTGATTAATAGTTAAAATAAGTATGCAAATTTTGAAGTCATTTTATGCAGCTTGAAGTTACTGAGGTAGAAAATGTTGATTGAAAGATTTTTTTAATTGATTGTTGACATTTACTTTATTTTAAATAAAAATAAAAGCAATATTTCGCAGCTTGAAGTTACTGGGGTGGGAAGTTTTTTTTATCATGTTTATGATGTAATGTGAACATATGTGAACTTTGTGAACATATCAGTTGAAATTTTATATCTTAACCTATGTGAACACTTAGTTTTTTTTATGTTGTTGATTGTAAATTAATTGAATTTCTTTTATTTTCAGGTTGTGGTACTTACATAATGACATTTTTAGAATTCTATTGTGCCAACAGTATTCATCTTTTTGGAGATTACTTCAAGATTGATTGTTATAGGGGAAGGATTACTCATTTGCTATATGAAAAAATAAAGCTGAAGTTGAATAATGAGAGTAATAAGGACTAGAACTATGTTTAACGGATGTCTTGTTTTAATATTATTATGGTAATATTAAGCAATTTTTGTGAACAATTATGAATATTACAAGGTTGTGCATTTTACATGTGAACTAACGTGAACTTACTTTTAATGAATTTATATCTTCATTCTGTGAGTCTTTGTGAACTTAATTGTTTATTAATTGTGTAATCTGTCAATTTTCTGTTAATTTTTGTGAACTTATACTTGTGAATGTTTATGAACTTATATCTAACTTATTTTTGTTTGATCAATTCTGTTATCAGTTTTGTAGTTGCTTATGGGAAACATCTGGCTGCTTTAGCATCTAATCACTTTCTGTTGTAAATATATACTCTTTTTAATTAGTTTGTGCACATGAAAAGAATCTAATGTAAGGATGTGATACGGCACATCACCTCCACCCACCACTATACCTATCTCCATCAATTCCAATTTCTCTACCCCACCACTATACCCACCTTCATCATTTCTTTCCACCCATTTCACTCTCTTAAACCTTCTTCTTCTCCTCCTTGTTTCCTCTCCCAACCGAAACCTCCATTCCCCTCTCTCTTTTTCTTTTTCCCTCAAACCACAACTCCTTCCTTTCTATTTTCCCTTCCCAACCGTAACACCATCTCTCTCTCTCTCTCTGTACGTCTCTCTCTCATTCGCAACTCTCTCTTCTTCGCGTTCCCTTTTTCTTCACGCGAGTTTAACAACAACGGTTATATTTTTTTAATTTTTATTTTTTGTTTAAAAATTAAACGAAAAATTTAAAAAAAAGCCCGTGAACCGTTTGTTCGGGCCCGGAACCGGCCCGAACCGTGCTATTCAAGGGTCGGTTACGGTTCGGGAGTTTCCCGAACCGTGAACCGCCGGTTCGGGCCTGGAACCGACGGTTCGGGGCCCTTTTTCACCTCTATTACGTGCACTAATGTGAACAAATTATTCTCAATATGCGTAATGTGAACTTTTTTGAACATTTTTATAAATACAGATTTGATATTGTGTTGAACTTTCATTAATTATTTATGTGAACCTTTGTGAACTTTGAAAGACAAATTTATATTTTTTAAAACAATGTACTTTTACTTATGTGAACAAGTGTGAACTTTCATGTATATTAATGTTAAATGTATATGTTATGTAAACAAATTATTCTTAATATACATAATATGAAATTTTGTAAAACTTAGTTTCAAGACGATTTTTTCAATCTGGTGAACTTACATTAATACTTTTTAATGTGAACTTTTGAGAACTTGCAAAGGCAAATGCAAAAAAAAGCAGTTCATATTTCAATTTCACAATTCGACCAAACAATTAATTCTAATGCAAATTTTGTATCGATTACATTGATTTCATTCAATATTGTGGATTTGAACTCACTTTTGTTTTCTTGTTTTAACTTTCAAATAGTCAATTTACTAGTCTTTGTGAATTCGACCTCACTTCTGCTATACTCAGTAAGTTCTCAAAGTGGGTATTTTTAATTTGTTAGTTTCAACAATTATCGCCACAATTTTTTTTTCTTCTTTCTTGATATATTGAGTTTCTTTTTCCTCTAACATATTTTGTAATTGTCACTCAAAATGCAAGTGAAACATCATATACTCATTACGTATTTAATCATGTGATTAACCTTCATATTACTTATAATGCGTAATATATAAAAACTTTTTTAATAATACTTTTATCAAAATCATACGTTAGGCATACATATAACAGTATACAACCCGGTTTGTAGCTCGGTATAGAACATAGATTGTGTTAGTGTAATATGTCTAATGGGCACAGTCCCGTATATACTACCACGTTCTTGTTCACCTGCAATGCATAACTCATGTTTTTTAGGCATGGTTTGTGTGCAACTGATGCATCCCTGTAATCAACCAATTGTCAACCTATTATAAATCATACCTGTTTATTTCATTCCTATAATAATCATTTCATATCATCTGTATAAATCTTTCATATAATCATAAAAACACACATATCATACAACAATTATCTATACATATAACTATACATATAACTATACATATAATCCTGTTTAACTGTAGAGAGAGGAAGTGTTGAGGAGCGACAGCTGACCCATTTGCTGGCTTATCTTCTGTAAACCTCTGTTCTTTTCTTGTTCCTGAAACACATATATCACAGTTGGTGAGTTGTGGGCTCAGTGAGTAATCATGTATGATTAATTATCATTTTATTAATATTAACTTTGTGGATTGAAATTGATATTAATATGCTTATTTTTATTTCAATTCTAAATGATGTATTTGTATTCTGTATTCTTTTCTTATTCCTGTATCAATTAATCTGATTTATTTACTTGTAATTCATTTCAAATATATAAACATAATCATATAAGCCATTCGGAATGCATTTCTTGTAATCATATGAATCATATATGATAACTCTGTATGATAGCTCAGTATGTAAAGTAAAACGGCTTATAATTGTATACTGTATAATCTCCCGTCTCTAATCCCATTTCTAATGATCGATCATATATCACCAATCCAATCACCTCACCAATATCATATCATATCAACGTATAATCGTATATCGAATCATACATTTGTATACTATGAGATAATGCAATGTACCTGTTCGCATTTTTGTTTCATACGTACATGTTCATAATTCGAATGCATATATGTATACATTCTCATATTTCATGTTTTCTCCTTTTCTTTGGTTTTGTATTTTTATGTGATCATTCAATCGTATATTCATATATAAAGTTGTTAATCTTATTTGCTGGTATACGATCATATATTCACATCAATAATACCGTTTCTGTAAATATGAAGTCATGAATGATCATGAACTTCCTATTGTATCGATATCTCTGTTTTTCTTTTAAAAATATATTCTCTATTCATTATTTTTGATTTCTTCTTTATAGTTACTTTCAGACTTGTGTTTGCTATATTATCACACGGTTATTTCCTAGGGTTTCACCTATAATCACATTTATCCTATCAAGCATCTTAATCATCCAAATGCATATGCTGTCATTTTCTCTGTGCTAGTAAACTTATCTTTTCTTGTTTAGCATAAATGCAACATTTCAACCAAATAAATCAATCATCACACAAAACACTTTGATTATTATCCTTGTAGCATATGTGCAACCCCTGCACGTCTCAACAACAATTTCTCACACCCTAGCGATTCTAATATATATTTCATTCTTTTAACTACTCACACAATCAACATGGCATATCATTAAATTATCTTTTTTTAGGCGATCACACATAATTTTATTTAAAAGTGAGTCTGGATTACTCACCTATTTTTTCGTATTTTTGGAGCTCTGACAGACTTCAATATTGGTCCAGTTAACTCGATCGACTTCCTATATAACCATATACATAATTCTCGATAAAAAGAAACCCAATAACATTTTCATACTCAAAATCCAATATTATTTCTTATCGTTTTCACCGTGGATTTCTTGTATCGACTATACCGATCGATACCCTACTTGCTTCTGCGATCGAATACATGTTTTCAGCTTAATTTCTAACTTGTTTTCCTAAATTTCTCTTTCTCTCCTCTGCTCTCTTTCCTTTCTTTCTCTCACTCAATTCCCTAACTTATAAACCTTCTCTTTCTTGCTTTCCTTTTTATAAACAAAACATCAACCTTGTCATACTTAAATTTCTGAGATTTCTAATTTTCTACCACAATTAAAGGACTACACGTGGTAGTCAAGTGATTACACGTGGTCACCAATACAATACCCACAACATGTTCTTTTCTTTGATTACACATTTTGGCATGCTCACAACGTGTACTTTTGAAGATTACACGTTGTGGCTGTCCACAACGTGTACTCTTGTCTCTCGGAACTCTTAATTTTTTTGCTTTGATTTTCCTTCTTCATATATACTTAAAATCAACTATATATTAACTAACATTTAACCTTTTATTTTTCCAGAATTTATCGACTCAACTATATGTTTAATTAATCATTTTATTGATCTTATTAATCATAGAACTTAAGGATGGGAATGTTACAGTAAGTTCTTTTTTTCTTAACATTTTCTCTCTGTTTTAACATCTTTTATAAGCATCTCTCTCTTTAGGTTCTCCATTACAACAAATATGACTGTTGAATCTTCTTCTTCAGAGAAAAAAAGAAAAAAAACACCTCTCTATCTCATAAATCTTCTCACTTGACTGTCCATTTATATTTCACTTTATTTCCATTCAATTTTATATTCCTGTTGTTGTTTTCTGTTCATTCATTATTTATTCTCTATTTATTTACTATTTATTTTAGATTTTTGTTGAGATAACTCTCCAAATCTTACATTCAGTAGAACTGGGAGTAAGTGTCCCACATCGATTAAGAGTAAGGTTGTAAAGGAGTCTTTCCCTTATAAATAGAATTTAGGCTTTAGTTGTTAAGTATCACAAAACCTTTAGTCTAATTAACTAGTGAGGTATAATTTAGACTTGGATTTTTTGTGAGAGTGAGATGGTTTTTACAATTTTGTTCGTTTAAAAATTTTAACATTTATTTAGTGGAGATTGTGGACGTAGGTATATTGTTGAGAGACCAAACTACGTTAAAAAATCTTTGTGTTCTCTCTTTCTGTATTAGTATTGTTATGGGTATTCTTGTAGAGTTTGAGTCTTAATAAGTGACATCAGTTTTAAGGGGAGAATAGACAAAGAATAGAAAGATGTTGTCTTTGACATTGAGCTATGAGATTCTATTATTTGATGGAAAGGATAGTTTTGAGCTATGACAGAGCTCGACTCAAGATTATTTGGCGTAGTAGGGGCTTGATATAGCTTTATTGAAGAAGAAACCTAGCAATATAAAGGGTGCATATTGAGATACAATTCAAAAGAGAGTTATCAGCACTATCAGGTTAGCACTAGCTCTCAAAATTAAAATTATTGTGTTGAAGAAGACATCTCCTAAAGTTTTGTGGATAAATTGGAGAGCTCTAATGTATGTAAGTCATTGGCTAACCAATTTTGTATGAAGATGGATTTGTATCAAATACATGTGGATGAAGGAGGTAGCATTCTTAACAACATTAATGAGTTTAATATGGGTGAGAAAAGTAGAGATGAGGAACAAGCTTTGTTGTTGTTAGCATCATTACCTAAGTCTTTCAAACCATTGATGCCAACAATTTTAATTGGAAAGCATACTGTTTATTTGAATGATGTGATAACTATTTTGAAAGAGAACAATAGGTTGATGAGAGAAAGTGAGAATAATCCTCAATCATGTGTGGCAACAAGAGAAAGTGAACGAGTGAGAAATCATATGAATGGTGATCGTAATGGAAGATTAAAATCTCGGTCGAGAGACTTGAGTACAGTTGAGTGTTATTACTGTAGCGAGACTGGTCATATGCAATCTCATTGTCCGTAGTTTAAGCAAGACGGGATAATGAAGGGCAAGAATGGTAATTCTTCAGTGAATGTGGTTAATGAATATGATGATGATTTGCTTACAGTTGCTGCAAATGATCTTGTTGAAGATCATGATAGTTAGATTTTAGATTCTACTGTTGACATTCATATTTGTATAGATAAAGTTTATTTTGATACTTTACAAGAAGGTGAAGATTTTGGCTACATCAATGGTGAGAGCAATGAAAAGCTGAAGATTGAAGACAAAGGAAGAGTTTGCTTGAAGCTCCATAATGGTGTCATCAAAACAGTTACAGATGTGAAATTTATGCCAAGTGCAAGAGCCGATATAATTTTTATGGGCGATTTGGATTCAAAAGGATACAAATATATTGCTGATGAGTTAACTGCAATCTGTACAAAGGTGATGATTTGGTGCTGTGATGGAGGAAGAGAGGGAAGAATATATATTACTTAGATGTGTGTTTCTTAAAGAATGAAAGCATAAGAAGAGAAACGATGAGGATTGGTAAGAGAGTTCACTTTTCTAAGAGTATTGAGATATGTGAAAATTTGGGTAGAGAAAGGATTTGTTGGAATAACTCTCCAAATTCCACATTGAGTAGAAGCGAGACTAAGTATCCCACATCGGTTAGGAGTAAGGTTGTAAAGGGGTCTTCCTCTTATAAATAGGCTTTAGGCCTTAATTGTTGAGTATCACAAATTCTTAATCTAATTAACAAATGAGGTGTAATTTAGGCTTGAGTTTTTTTTAGAGTAAGAGGGTTTTACAGTTATGTCCATTCAAAAATTGTAACATTTATTTAGTGGAGATCGTGGACGTAGGTCTATTGTTGAGAGACTGAATCACATTAAAAATTCTTCATGTTCTCTTTTTTATTATTATTATTGTTGTGGGTATTCTTGTGGGGTTTGGGTCCTAACAGCTGCATACTGTATTTTAACTCTAAATTAGCTTGTACTTCATTCAACATTTGATTTTGTTTTTTTAGTGTTGTTAGTTTTTTATACCTTTTTTTGCCATGTAATTGCTTGTTTTCACAATTCATATTTCGTTTTTGCATTATTTATTTAGGCTTTTAGTCTTTCTTATTCTTCCACATACATATTTTAATGTTGTTTTTAATTTTCAAAGCTTTCTTATTTTACATTTTTGTTCATTTTTTACTTGCAATTCGTTCTTTATTTTTAATGTTTCTTAACTCTTATTTTAATGTTTCAAAATAATGAGGACAAACAAACTTAAGAAACGTAAAATTAACGTAAGCAAATCTAAGAAATGAAAACTCAAGTAGAAGACTGAAGGTATCGTTAATATAAAGAACAATTATTCTCATCAGATTTAATTTAAAGTTAATGAGGTAGGAAATATTGATTTGAAGTTTTTTTCCCTTATAGTCAACATTTTTGTTATTGTAATTAAATGTAAAAGTGATATTCTGCACATGTTGTAATTAACAAAATGTTGAACTTATGTAAAATTGATTTTAAGTTGAAAAAAGGCAAATGGAAGGAACTTTTCTTTATGAGAATAAACACTAAACAAATTTTTCTATTTTACAATGTGTAGGAACATTGATGTAATGATCAATTTGAAAACAAGACCATGAAAAAAATCATTAGTAAACTAAAATGATAAATGTTGAAAAGTTGATTAATAGTTTAAAATAAGTGTGTGAACTTTGATGTCATTTTATGTTGTTTGAAGTTACTGTGGTAGGAAATGTTGATTTAAAGATTATTTTTAAATGATTGTGGACATTTACTTTATTGTAAATAAACATAAAAGTAACATTTCACACTTGTGAGTATTTATGAACAATTTGAGAAAAGGGAAATTGAAGTACTAATTTCTTATTTCAAATTTTTATGTTTGTTTTTGTGAATTATTTTTTCACAAACAAATATATGAAGTGAAAAGTAGAGAATGCCTATGAAGCGAATGAGGAATGGAAAAAATTTTATACCTAATTAAGAAAATGTAGAACTTATGTAAAGTTGATTTGAAGTTGGAAACAGAAAAATCAAAGATACGTAACTTTGTGTAAATTAACTTTTATCTAGTTTTGTAATTAGTAGGAATGGTGATGTGATGAACAATTTGAAAAACAAAGGCAATTGAAAATGATTATGAAACTAAAATAGTAAAAAACACAAAATATTGAAAGTTGATTATGAGAGTAAAACAAGTTAATGAAAAATAAAGTTATAGAGTGTTGAATTCATTGAAAGTTGAGTGTAGTTTGAAATTGGTTAGATAGGTATAATTGATTGAAAGTTTATGAAATAAACAATGAAGAAAAACATACACATATGATTAGTAGTATGTATTTAAACTACACTGTGAAAATAAGACAGAAAAATTTAAACTAGTGTAATTTGTCCATTTTTAGACCTATTGTTTTCTTAATGTATGATTATTAATTTTTTTTCATATTTTTCAAATTAATTTTTTGTATGTAATTTAAATGTTTTATTTTTTAAAATTATAATAAATTTTTAATGAATAATAACGTATTGTATTCAGATCGTGTCTGGATGGGTTATGAATAGGTCAACTCGTTAACGACCCAAACTCATTTATACCATATTCAGATTGTGTTGTAAGACCAAATTAATTTTTGCCAAGTCTAATAAGTTGGTGAGAAAATAATCACCAAAACTGAACATAGCCATTCAAAGACTGAGATAAATTTGATATTGATCCACTCATAATGGATGACATCTTAATATTCCACTTGAATCTATTACGTGATGATAGATTTTAAGTATCCAGCCACAAATCCAAAAAAATTGAGAATCTATATTGGAGATTTATATCTCTACATTGACAAGTTAATGATCACATCTCCCATAGTGGAGAGATCGTTGTTAAATATTTTATGCAATTGAAACGCTTGACTAGTGGATCAACCTCAAATAAAATGAAGAGATAACCCTTTTTTAAAAAATATAATAGTACTACATTAAAATTTAATAAGAAGTTTAAGAGTGGAGAGAAAGAATTCAA
>CANYCX014879117.1:0-13355 GCA_948193385.1 Breynia disticha f. nivosa | reverse complement strand
TTGGGTTTTGAAACATTTTTCAAAGCTAAACCTTATTTTCACTGACATATTTTGTTTTATGTAAATTTTGGGCCGTGTTTCTATAAATATGAATCTTTACTTTCTCTCTCCTCTATTTATATTTGAAATTATATTGTTTTTAAAGAAAGGATTGAATTATTTGGATAAATGTTTTTAAAAATTGAGTTCCACAGAGGTAGATCTCTCAACTTAAGATGACGAATTGTTTGTTGCTTTTAAAGCTTTAAATGATGATTATGATAAATTAATTAAAGAAAAAAAGCTATTTTAAAAAGTAATAGGTTATTACAACTTGAGAATGAGGACTTACCTAAATCCTTGGACAAATTTAATGATCATTCTCATAGCTTGCTTATGAAAAATTGAGAGTGCAATTTGATAAGGTTAAATAAGAATGGAATATGCTCATTTATAAATACACTATGGTAATGGCAAGTTTAAAAAAGATGCTTAAAAAGCAAAGATACACCTTATCAAGATGTGGTCTAGGTTACAATGTGTTTGAGAATGAACAAACTGTAATCGATAAATTGGATCATGCTAGAAATGTGTTAAATTTAAGGGTGCTTAAGTGTAATACATGCTTAAAATAGGTCATAGCACATTGTCACTTCAAGATTCTGCGCGTTTGGTGTCCAAAAATTAGAATCCAATAAAATTTGGACAATAAATTCGAGCATTTGGAATCCACGTGGACGCTAAAAATTTAGAGTAAACGTGGACTCTAAATTTGGCATCCACATGGACACTAAAGTTGCGGGAAAGTGAACATTTTTTCAGGAAATTTTGGCGGGCACATTTAGAGTCCACGTGGACTCCAATTTTAGCGTCCACGTGGACTCCAAATATGTGGACTCCGTGAATAGTGACGTAGGAAAAATTCCCGCTAAATTTGGAGTCCATGTGCAATCGGGATATATATTCTCATTGAATAGAGGAGCTGTGATAATAGAAGTTGAGCACATGGCAGCATCTGAGATAGTGAAGGAAGCTATTTGGATTAAAAAGTTCATTACAAGACTAAGTGTCATCCCATCTATCCTAAATCCTTTATAACTTTTATGTGATAATAATAGGGCTATAACACAGGCTAAAGAGCACCAAAATCACCACGATCCAAGAACATACTCAAGATGTTCCATTTCATTCGAGAGATCATCGACAGAGGATATGTGAAGATGATCAAGGTTCCACGTGAAGAAAATGTTGCAGATCCCTTGACTAAGCAACTGACAGGTCCAAAGCACGAGCATCATGTTAAGTCTTAGGGTTATGTCTAATTGGGACTGGTACTAGTGGGAGATTGTTAGTGTAAGCCCTAGACCCAATATATTGTTTGTAACTTTTATTATTCAGTAATAAAATTATGAAGCACTATTTTATCACCTTATGTATTGACCTGTGGTATGGGTTTGATAAAATATCCAAGAACATTAATTAAGCGCTTGAGGTATTAAGGTTAAGGACCTTGATAGTAGAACATGGAAGTTATGAGATTAACATTCTAAATATCCCTAGTCACTTGTTTCCATAGGAAGGGAAATGAATTATGACTAGTATGTACTTTGTAGGTGATCATATTCTACGGGTCATAGATATTTGGGATATCTAACAAAGTGCATAGGTACAATATGGCAAATTTTATTTGAAGAGCGATCACTAATTGCAATGTCAAATATCTATCCTTAGACTGAAAATCACTATGTCTTTTATTTTGATTTTTAGTATACTTTGACATACGCCTAATGTCACCGTAAAAGGTTGACAAGTATAGGTATGATTGGGTATGTAACGTTCGCATCCTAAATCCCTATAATTAGTAAATAACTAGAGAAAGTAAGTTAAAATAAACATAATGTACATTAAGAAATGTTAAACAGTAGGATAAAAAGTACTACAGTAAATAGAAGATAAGTTAGGCAGAACACTGCAGGAAAATGTTAAGTTTTAGTGTGCAGCACGAGGGACGTGCTGACAACACCGGACTGTGCTCGCCAAAAAATGAAGAGCACGACCATTTTAAGGACGAGCATGACCAAGGTTTCTAGAAGATAGCACGAGGGAAATTTTGAATGGCACAATGGGCATGCTAGTAGAATGAGTTGTGCTAGATAGTGAGTGGGTCGTGCTAAGGTGGAAATCCTGCAAGAAGGTTGGAACTTGAATCATCAGCTGGCACGTGGAAAATAGCACGGGTCGTGCTGAGATGGCATGATCGTGTCTCTGAACAGAATTGATTTGAAATTAAATAGAATCCTCATTTGCTCAAAACAGAATAAAAACTTGAAAGAGTGAGAAGAGAGAGCAAGTGAGAGAGATGAGAGTGAGAGTTCGAGAGAAAGGAGAGTATTTAGGTGGAATTGATCATAAATTTTACAAATCAAACTCTAGGATTAAGCCAGATATCGATTCTTAAGTCGATACTGCAAAACTGCAAAGGTAATCTTTCGTAAATCTTAACTTAAGTATGAATTTTTCATGAATTAAAGTTAGAAATGGTTAGGATTAAGTTAGAGCATGCATATGATTGAGTTTTAGAATTAATTGTGATAAGAATTCATATAAATGGTTGTTTAGGATGACAGGTTAGATCGAGATAGAATTTAGGCTCATACCAGTCTGAGTATCTCAGTTAGAGGTGAGTATATCTACTCACTATCTGGCTAAATTAAAATGAATGGCTATATATAATGTGACTGATAATGAGTATATGAGTGTTTATTTCTAATGATGAATGTGTATGAATGCATACAAAATGTAAATACAAAATGATATACATTTGAATATGTTTAATATGGAAATGAAATGGAAACAATATTATATGTGCGTACTAGAATGAAAATGATATCTGCAAAATGTGAAATGTATATTGAATCGTAATACGAAATGATATACATTTGATTATGTTTAATATGGAAATGAAACAGAAATGATAATATATGTGTGTACTATAATGGAAATGGTATGTGCAAAATGTGAAATGTATGTGGAATCGTATTTACAATTCAAAAGAAAAATAGGTACACAAAATGAAAAGGCATGCGAAAAAGGTACGTGAACGTGTTTATGGTTTTTTATATGACATATTATATGTGATATGTTATATTGAAAGGTGATGGATAGGTGATAAATGATCGATCATTCAAAGACGGGAGTAGGGAGATGGAAGTTAGGTCCACATAAAAAGGAGGTGGAAAAATGTTTTCAAAAGCTAATAGGGAGATGGAAGCTAGGAATTTACTATGAATGAGAACGTGCAACCAATGGTTATATTATTCACAACGAAAATTACTTAAAACTGAAAGGGAGAGAATAGAGAAAAAGATTATATCAATTTATACGAATTGATGCATATATGTATGTTATTTGATTATACAAATGAATGTTTGTAATTGGTAAAATGGATTAAAGATTACTCACTAAGCCCACAACTCATGTAACTACGACGCTTTTTTTTGGTACAAGTATTGACATTAATAGGCATATGTATTAGTGTCATTAGGTTGCTAGTGATCAGGTTGGACAGCTGCTACCCAATCCAATTCTCTCTTCTGTCAATGCCATCAGGAGTTCATTAGTTTCATTTTGCATGTTCATATGTTTTCTTATATGTTGATATGTATAGTATATTCTGGTATGATGATATACTTAGAGTTAGTTGGTATCTAGATGATATGTTTTAACTGACATATCGTTGATATGTTTTATTATGATACTATTGATGTGTGAAATGATTATATGATATAATGTTGATAATTGTATAAGTATTTTAGGATGAAAATAGGTTGATTACAGGTTGATATCAAGTTGTAGATATTCAACATGGGTCATGCCTAACTAACACGATGACTGTGTTGAATGATCTGGGAATTTAATTGATTAACACGAGGCGTGCCCATGGGGTGTTGATCAGCACGATGTCGTGCTCATATGGAATCCAGTCAGCACGATGGTTAACACGGGACGTGCTCTTGCACTGTTGCTCGTGCTGAGCTTCTGTTTTGCTGAATTCTGAT
This sequence comes from Breynia disticha f. nivosa, assembly GCA_948193385.1. Taxonomy (NCBI): domain Eukaryota; kingdom Viridiplantae; phylum Streptophyta; class Magnoliopsida; order Malpighiales; family Phyllanthaceae; genus Breynia; species Breynia disticha. The sequence continues at coordinate 9,318 of CANYCX014879117.1, read as the reverse complement.
CTGTTCGAATCTGTTTAATCCTCTAATTACTAGTGGACATTAACCAATATAAAAAGTGATTACAAATGAAAATTTTTTAAATTATAGAAGTTTCAAACAATTATTTAAGATTAATTATAAGGTAATTAAAAGAGGAAAAAGATAGGATGTTTTAATTTGGTAACAGAGCAGGGACATTGTCTTTTGAAATGTGTGAAAATGTTGTTTTGTGACATGCATTTGATTTGTATTGCTTGATATGTGTGCTAAATCATTTTCATTTCCATTTTATTGTTTAGATATGGCATCTGGATCTAGACCACCGACAGAGTGAGAAAGGGCAGTGGATCCACACGAGACAGTACACATGTCTCATTTTAGAGTAGGATCTAGGCATGATCCCTGTGACTTGGACTATCCCCAGCACGGTCCAGCTTACCCATTTCCACAACCACCTCCACAGTATTATCCTATCTATAGGGATTCACCGTTGACTTCTATTCAGGTGAGATCCAGAAACTTTAAAGAGTTGAAGAAAATTGGAGCTATTAAGTTTAGAAGCACTACTGATCCACGATTTGCAGAGGAACGGTTCGATCAACTTATTCGTGTATTTGAGATGATGGAGGCTAGTGTAGCGGGCAAGTTGGAGTTTTTTGTTTCTTTGTTATAAGGGGACACCTATATTTGGTGGACGGTTGTCCCACACGCACTAGAGTTTCCACAGGTACTGACTTGGGATGATTTTATGAGGATATTCAAGAGGAATTATTTGCCAGATGTTTATACAGATACTAAGACTAGAGAGTTTTTATCTCTAAAGAAGAGGAAGATGATTGTAGCTGAGTACGAGTTATAGTTTACCCAGCTTTCCTACTATGTTACGAATCTTATCCTTGATAAGAATGAGAAGTATAGGATGTTTGAAAATAGATTAAACAAGGAGATTCGCAAGCAAATTCCTCATACTAAGATAGAGGATTATACAATTTTAGGGACGTCGCTATTAGAGTTGAGGCAGTCTCTAATCTTGAGGAGGATAATGAAGAAAGAGATAAAAAAGATAGAAGGAAGAGGGCAGCACCATAAGGAGATACAAGTAGATATGGGAGGAGACCTGAGTTTGCTCAAACTCGAGCTGGATATCGAGGATTTACTGTGACTAGACCACGACCTTCCTATCAGTCTTATTGTAGTAGAGGTATCAGTGAGAATGATCGAGTGGTTCGGAGTCAGTGACAGGACTAGTTAGAGCTGTATATCCTAATGTTAGAGGTTTCATATAAGGGAGTATAGGAGGATGACTGGTGGTTGTTATATTTGTGGGCAAGTAGGACATTTTATGAGAGAGTACCCAGAGCGATGACAGGAGAGGGGTCTATTGGACCTGCACCTCTAGTACAGTCTGTTGCACAGAGTAGTGAGCCAATAATTGTATCCAGTAGTAGTCTAGGTAGGTGAAGAGGCGCAATAAGATCAGTTGCGAGCAGAGGTAGAGGAGCCTCAAGTGCTCATGTACACGCTAGGGTTTTTGCTATATCCCAACATGAGGCCACACTGATCTCCTGAGTTTATCAATGGTGAGTTGTATTTATTTGATGTTCTTGCTCATGTTTTGATAGATCCAGGCTCTACTCATTCATTTATTACTCTCGGAATAATTCATGCAATCCAAGTAAGACCTAAACTATTGACCCAAATATTAGGAGTGCATACTCCTTTAGGTGAAATGATGTGGATTAATACTATATATAATGATTACAAACTTAAGATTCAAAATATAGAATAGACAGCCAATCTAATTTTATTAGACTTAACAGATTTTGACCTTACATTGGGTACGGATTGGCTAGCTCGTCATCGAGCTAAAATCGATTTTTTTACTAATGAAGTAATAATTGATTCTAAACATAATAAAGTAATCTTTATGGGGAAAGAAAAATAGTGCCTAGTTGTTTGATATCAGCGCTTCAAGCTTTTAAGTTGATTCGAGACAGATATGAAGCTTATTTAGCACATGTAGTTGATCATACAATAAAAACTAAAAATGTTAATGAAATACCAATAGTAGATCAATACCCTAACGTATTTTAGGAGGATCTCGTAAGATTATCTCCTGATAGAGAGAAGGAGTTTACTATTGTGTTGATTCCTGGTATGGCACTCATATCTATACAACCGTACTGAATGGCACTACTACAAGAGTTAAAGAAACAGTTACAAGAATTACTTGAAAAGGGATATATTCGACCTATTGTTTCACCCTGGGGAGCACTAGCTTTGTTTGTTAAAAAGAAATACAGAACACTAAGGTTATGTATAGATTATAGATAACTTAATCTAGTAAATGGTAAGAACAAATATCCATTACCCTGAATAGATGAGCTACTTGACCAATTACGAGGTGCCATATTTTTTTCTAAGATTGACTTAAGATCTGAATATCATCAACTTAAAATAGCATAGAAAGATATTTTGAAGACTGCTTTTAGAACCTGGTATGGTCATTACCATTTTTTAGTTATGCCATTTGGACTCACTAATGCTCCCGCAGCATTTATGGCACTAATGAACAATATATTATAGTCTAATGTCGATTAGTTTGTGATTGTTTTCATAGATGACATATTGATTTATTCGAGGAATGCCAATGAACACAAAGATCAATTGCGAATAGTGTTGGAAACTTTAAGGGGAAAACAGTTATATGTGAAAAGTATCAAATGTGATTTTGGGTTGGATCACTTAGTTTTCTTAGGACATGTGATATTGGGACAAGGAATATAATTAGATCCTAAAAAGATTGAAGCAATATTGAATTGGGAACCACCTAAGAATATTACAGAAGTACGTAGTTTCCTGGGTGTGGCGGGATACTATCGTAGATTTGTAGAGGGGTTCTCGATTATAACTGCTCTGCTGACACGACTATTGAGAAAGAATGTAGATATCCAGTGCAATGACCAATGTCAGGAAAATTTTGACGAGTTGAAGTATAGATTAACTACTACTCCAGTTCTTACGATTCCTTCGGGTACTGGAGGATTTGTTTTTTATAGTGATGCATCTTATCAGGGACTTGGATGTGTTTTAATGCAAAACAAGAAGGTGATAGCATATGCCTCGAGACAACTGATACCACACTAGTTAAATTATCATGTACATGATTTAGAGATTGCATCAGTTGTATTTGCTCTAAAGATCTGGAGACATTATGTTTATGGAAAGATGTTTCAGATTTTTATCTACCATAAGAATCTGAAATACTTGATGACCCAAAAAGAATTGAATATGAGACAAAGAATGTGGTTAGAGTTGTTGAACGATTATAATTGCACAATCGAATACCATCCTGGAAAAGAAAATATGATTGTTAATGCACTCAGTAGGAAATCAAGTGTTGTTATATCTATTTTATAGTTAACAAGTATGACTGATTTGATAGTTTATGAAGCTTAAATGTGAAATTAAAGTTAATAGAATCAGGTTAATAGCACAGTTGATGGTTAAACCTATGTTGTTAAGAAACATACAGGCAATATGAAAGCAAGATGAAGAGTGCATTAGGTTCATTGAACAGATTGATTAGGGGTTAGAGACTCCATTTCAGTTGGTTGATGAGTTATTAATGTTAGAAAACAGAGTAAGTGTACTAAAGATTGAAGGTATCTAATAGGAGATACTGGATGAAGCACATAATGCTCCCTATGCTATGCATCCAAGAATGAAAAAGATGTACAATACTCTGAAGCAACATTATTAGTGGCCAAACATGTAGAAAGATGTGGTCGAGTTTGTATCTAAGTGTCTGGTATGTCAACAAGTAAAAGATGAACATTAAACGCCAGTAGAAAAACTTCAACCATTATCCATACCAGTCCAAAAGTGGGAAAGAATAACCATGGATTTTGTGATAGGTTTACCTCGAACACAAATAGGAAAAGATGCAGTATGGATGATAGTTGATAGATTGACTAGGTTTATGCACTTTTTACCTATCAGAGTTGGACTCTTTTTAGAGCAGTTGGTAAAATTGTATATGCGAGAGATAGTTCAACTACATGGTATTTCTAGGTTTACTTCCAAATTCTAGTAGGTGCTACAGAGTGCATTGGGTACTAAGTTACATTTTTGTACAGCTTTTTATCCCCAAACTGACGGGCAGAATGAGAGGACTATACATACTCTGAATGAGATGTTGAGGTCTTGTGTTTTGGACTTTCAAAATTCTTCGATGCGTACATACCATTGATGGAATTTGCGTACAATAATCAATATCGTAGTAGTATTGGTATGGCACCATATGAAGCTCTTATGGATATAAATGTAAAAGTCGGGTATTCTGGGATAGAGAAGGAGTGGAAGTTGTGGAAGGACCCAAAATCGTACAAGAAATGATGGAAAAGGTAGAGCTACTCCAGACTAAGTTAAAAGCAACAGATGACAGACAGAAGAGTTACTTTGATCAGCATAAAAGAGAAATAGAATACAAAATAGAGAATTTTCGAAATTTTTGCCCTGGAAAGGAATTATGCGAGTTAGAAACAAAGGAAAGTTAAGTTCCAAATATATTGGACCTTATAAAGTTATATAGCGGATCAGTCCATTAGCGTATAGACTGGCATTACCTATAGAGTTGGTATATATACATGATGTGCTTCATGTAAGCATGCTCAGAAGATATAGATCAGACCCTACACATGTCATAGCTGATTTAGAGATATAGATAACGAATAATCCAACTTATACTGATGAACCAGTACAAATAGTGGATCATAAAGTTAAACAACTAAGAACCAAAGAGATTACTATGGTTAAAGTCTTATGAAAACATCACAACATGGAAGAAGATACTTGGGAGACCAAGGATATGATGAGACGAGACTATCCTCAGCTATTTATAGGTAACAATTTAGTTATGTTCTTGCATTGCATGTTAAATCAGCATAAAGTACATAAAAGTAACTAATAAAAAGATAGAATAACACTGATAGAGAATTTCAAGGACGAAATTCATTAAGGGGGAAGAATTGTAACATTCGCATCTTAAATCCCCATAATTAGTAAATAACTAATGAAAGTAAGCTAAAATAAACATAATGTACATTAAGAAATGTTAAACAATATGATAAGACAGTACTGCAGTAAATAAAAAGGAAGTTAGGCAGAAAAATACAGGAAAATGTTAAGTTTCAATGTGCAGCACGAAGGGCGTGCTGACAACACGGGACCATGCTCACTGGAAAATGAAGAGCATGGGCGTTTTAAGGAAGAGAATGACCATGTTTTCTAGAAGACAGTATGAGGGAAATTTTTAATGGCACGATGGGTGTGCTAGTACTACGAGTCATGCTAGACAGTGAGTGGGTCGTGCTGAGGTACAAATCATGTAAGAAGGTTGGAACTTGAAGCATGACTGGCACATGGATAACAGCATGGTTCGTGTTAAGATGGAATGATTGTGTCTCTGAACAAACTCGATATGAAACTTAAAAGAATCCTAATTTCCTCAAAAAAGAACAGAAACTTGAAAGTGCTGAGAAGAGAGAGAGCAAGTGAGAGAGATGAGAGTGAGAGTGTGAGAGAAAGGAGTGTGTTTAGGTAGAATTGATCGTAAATTTTATGAATCAAACTCTAGGAGTAAGCCGAATATCAATTCTTAAGTCGATACTGCAAAATTGCAAAGGTAAGCTTTCTTAAATCTTAAGTATGAATTTATAAAGAATTGAACTTAGAAATGGTTAGGATTAAGTTAGAGCATGCATATGATTGAGTTTTAAAATTGATTGTGATAAGAATTTATGTAAATGGTTGTTTAGGATGACATGTTTGATAGAGATAGAGTTTGGGCTCATACCAGTCTAAGTCTCTCAGTTAGAGGAGAGTATATCTACTTACTATCTGGTTAAATTAAAATGAATGGCTATATATAATGCGAATGGTAATGCATATATGAGTGTTTATTTCTGATCATGAATGTGTATGAATGCGTACAAAATGAAAATACGAAATGATATACAATTGAATATGTTTAATATGGAAATGAAATGGAAACAATATTATATGTGCGTACTAGAGTGAAAATGATATGTGCAAAATGTGAAATGTATATTGAATCATAATTATGATTCAAAAGGAAAGCAGGTACATAAAATGAAAAGGCATGTGAAAAAAGGTACGTGAAATTGTTTATGGTTTTTGATATGACATGTTATATGTGATATGTGATATTGAAAGGTGATGGAAAGGTGATAAATGATCAATCATTTGCAGATGAGAGTAGGGAGACGGAAGTTAGGTCCACATGAAAAGGAGGTGGTAAAATATTTTCAAAAACAAATAGGGAGACGAGAGTTAGGAATTTATTATGAACGAGAACGTACAACCAATGGTTATATGATTCAAAATGAAAATTAGTTAAAAGTGAAAAGGAAAGAATAGACATAAAGATTATATCAATTTATACGAATTGATACATATATGTATTTTATTTGATTATACGAATGAATGTTTGTACTTGGTAAAATGAATTAAAGATTACTCACTGAGCCCGCAACTCACACAACTGCTATGTTTGTTTCAGGTACATGTATTGACAGTGATAGGCATTTGTGTTAGTGTCATCAGTTGCTAGTGATCAGGTTGGACAGCTGCTTCCTGATCCATTTCTCTCTTCTGTCGATGCCATTAGGAGTTGATTAGTTTCATTTTGCATGTTCATATGATGTGTTATATGTTAATATGTATAGTATATTCTTGTATGATGATATAATTAGGCTTAGTTGGTATCTGGATGATATGTTTTGAGTGACATATGGTTCATATATGTTTGATTATGATATTGTTGATGTGTGAAAAGAGTATATGATATGGTGTTGATAATTGTATAAGTATTTTAGGATGAAAACAGGTTGATTATAGGTTGAGGGTGTTATGTTGGTATTCAACACGAGCTTGCCTAGCTAACACGATGAGGGTGTTGAATGATCTGGGAACTTAATTGATCAACACGAGGTCGTGCCCATGGGGTGTTGATCAACACGATGTCCTGCTAATATGGAACCCAGTCAACATGATGGTCAACACGGGCCTGTGCTAAGCTTCTGTTTTGCTGTATTCTGATCTGTTCGAATCTTTTTAAACCTATAATTACTCATGGACATTAACCAATATAAATAAAGTGATGAGAAATGAAAAATATTGAAATTGTACAAGTTTTAAACAATTGATTAAGATTAATTATAAGGTAATTAAAAGAGGAAAAAGATAGGATGTTTTAGGATATGCCAAGAATTACAAGTAAGAGCATGAGTGAAGTGAAGGAATTAACCCTATCATGAAAGTGAGAGCAGATATCACTGGTTGCTTGATAGACAAGATTGGGAAGAGTGTGACCGCACCCAAATGAAGTGATTATGTCATTTATTCGAACTTATCAATTTTTTCATAGAGATCAAGAAAGTGATTTAGCACTAAGTAAGGGTGTTTGGGACATGACTTATGCTAATTATGATATCGGAGGTCAGGGGATAAATTTGAATTGTACCAGGGCTGTTGACACCACTCGTCAGCTATTTAATTTAGGATTATCATAGTGTCTTACTAGAGACCGACTACAATTTATGAATTATTAAATTCATTACCTTTATTACATAGTCCTATAGATCGCACATAGATAACAAAAAAACCAAGAATGGTAATTTCAGATTTTCTGCTTAGGTCAAAATCCGACTATTGGGCTGGATCAGACATTTTGGCCAATTTTGGTAATTAAGCCCAATATAGATGAGAAATATTATTTATCATTTCTTGCATGATTTTAAGAAAAAGATTATTTATAAAATATGACGTCTTAAATTAAAACATGTAAGAGGATAAAGTGAAAAAAATTTAGGAATCTTGTCTTAAATTAAGACAAGGATAATGTAATGTGAATTAAAAGAAATTCTCTTTTAATTTACCTCATTAAATCACAGCATAAGTAAAACGTGCTATTCTTATTACCGTATTAATCATTTACTAATAAATTTTCTTACTATTAAAGTTCATAATATTTAAAAACTTTTGCTGATCACACTCACGTCATTCATTATCATTAACCATCATTCATCATACACACAAGTATGTCGTACAATTAGTTTATAGTTTCTCCTCTATACACTTAGAATATCGATCGCAATAGTTAACACATCCATGGATTAAACTTTGTGTTAAACTAATGTGCCCTTATATTTTTAATATGCAAGTTCAAACTTTACGTAGAACTAACGACTATAACCTGGATATACCATAATACAAGGTCCATTCCTGTAAAAACAAGTTGAACACAACAATAGTTCTCAGGCACTATTAACATATTAAACAACATACATCTCAACAATTAACTAAATCTCAAACAACAACAACCTCAGATATATACGCATATATGTATACAACATCAATCTCAATAAACAAGTATCTCTATCAATCCATCATAAAACATATCATATGTGCAAGCAAAATACGCAACAGCACTCAAAATATCCTAAGTCCACTGATGAAGAGAGAGAAAATAGTCTAGGAGTAGTTGTCGACCCACCTGTCAAGTATAAATCTCTATCTCTACTCTCTGCTAGATCCTAAACCAAAATTCGCAGTTGCATGAGTTGCGGGCTTAGTGAATAGTCATTAAATTAACCTAGTTATCAATTAAATATATGAATCCATTATCAATAATAACAATACGCATAACATAAAAAACTATATACATTCACAAGTATTCTTTTTATAAATCATATAATGATATTTCTTTACGTTCGTTTGTTTACCATGCAACATAATCGATTATCTATATAGTAGCGTAACAATGTACTATATAAACCCCTGTACAAAAATGATCCAATAAAAGGATCCCCCTCTACACACTACAAAAAAACGCGCATTTAGCGTCCAAATTTTTGGACGCTAAATGCAAATTTCTGGACGCTAAGCGAATTTAGCGTCCAAAAAATTGGACGCTAAATTTGGACGCGAAAACGCTCGACGCTAAATTTGGCGTCCACGTGGACGCTAAATTTACGCGCTAAAATTTGACGCGTCACTGTTCACCTCTCGGCTAAATTGGTCATAATTTTAGTTAGCGAAATTGGCATAAATTTAGTGTCCACGTGGACACTAAATTGGCCTAAATTTAGTGTCCACGTGGACACTAAATTAAGGCCAATTTAGTGTCCACGTGGACATTAAATTTACGCTCTAAAATTTGACGCTCCACTGATCACCTCCCGGCCAAATTTAATTTAGTTAAATTGGCCTTAATTAAATGTAGTGAAATTGGCATAAATATAGATTCCACGTAGA
>CANYCX014876532.1:0-29770 GCA_948193385.1 Breynia disticha f. nivosa | reverse complement strand
AAGAAAGAGCAAAGGTATGATCTTTCTTTAAAGGTTTCGTTTTTATGTCAATATAATGTAAACCGATTGTGTCTAGCTTGTTTGAGTTGATCTTATGTTGATCTTGGGATGTTCTTGTGTGTTTTATTATGTTTTTTCCGCTGCCATAATTGCTAAAACACGTAGGAAACCCTTCAGACCATCCCATATGTACTTTGCACTTGTTTAATAACCCATCCGATTCTTTTCTTTAATAGAGAGTGCACAATGAATAAGGTTTATGGCCTTTGTATTAATGTAGACTTTATCCCAATCTTCATCACTATAATCAACTTCATTTTTTAAATTGTCATTATCATTCATTGCGATATAGGGACCATAGATGTTGACCTTTCAAAACTTGATTCCCTCACACCTGATGTGTATCTCCATGTAATTCTTCCAAGATGAGTAATTTCTACCATTAAAGAAGGGAGGACAATTTGGATTGACACCAAAATCCCCAAAGTATGTTTATGTCATTCTTGGATCTTATACTCAGGGATGTTAAGCCTTTAAGGATGAACATTAAGCTCTAATACCAATTATAGAAACTAAATAACCTATAGAGAGGGGGATTGAATAGAGGTTATGATAATGGCCAATTTTTACTGAATTGAAATGATCAAGAGAGAGAAATGAATGCATAATTTAGAGTGTTTCAGTGAACATGCCTACTCCACTACCTAAGCTCTCACTTAGGATTTTCACAAACAATCCAATAATTCCTTTCTTACACAATTAAATTACGGCTTAAAAAAATTTACAAATGATTTGAATTTTGGCTCAAATTCAACCAACTCACTCTCTAGTTCACTCAAGAAAAGTTATTCAAGATTTTATGAACTAAGAACTTTGAATACAATAATTTTGTTAATAAGAAAGCAAGATAGTAATAAGATCACTGTGAGAGCTTTGTGTTATCTTCTTTCTTCTATTTTTTACTCAATTTATAGAGTCTCTTATGTTTTTATCCATTGGGTATTTATGTGGACATGTTCTTTCACCTTTTCAAAAGTCAACTCTGTCCACTGTCTGCTACACCAGTCCACTGGTTTAATCTACACTTGAGCATTTTCTGTTTTCCAACCGACTGGTTTAAACTCTAGTCGAGTGGTTTAAGTTCTAGTGGTTGTTTTGATATATCAAATTCGACCTTTAGCCGACTGTCCATTGATCAGTTGACTGGTCTACCCTACAGAACACATTACTAGACTAGCAAACACAAAAGCCAACTTACCTGCACTTGAATTCAAATTTGAAATCTTCCAAAAAGTGGTCCTTGATCCTTGATGTCATCTTAAAGATTTACTGCTCTATTTTTGCAGCAGAGGTCAAAACCAGTCAACTGGTTTCCATACCAGTCGATTGGATTGTCTTGTGTTCCAAAAACTAGCTATTGTACTTTTCAACCTGTCTAGCCATACTCACTAGTCGACTGGTTTCCCTACCAGTCAATTAGTTGTCTATATTTTTCATTTACTCAAGTATTTTTCTCTGCACTTGCGTAAACCTAAAATTTATTTTTTCTAAATTCATAAAGTTTTCACATTGTCAAAACTTAGAAGGATTTTCCATTTTTTACCACCTATGGTCCAATAGCATGGGGTTGGAATTTGGTGCGATGAGTAGATAATGTACTCACATAACATATTGAGCCAAATATTTTAAACTCCTCATATTTTGGCTTTTGATGAAAAGAATTCAAAAGGATATATGTTCTACAAAATGACAGTTTGATATGTTATTTATAATGTGAGTAGCTATTGATAGTGCATCTCCCCATAATTTCAATTTCATTAAAGCCTGAAATAAAAAGTTCATGCTACCACTAATAAGTGTTGATTTTTTTCTCTCCACCATTGCATTTTGTTATGGGGCTTCCACACATGATACTTGATGTATAATACCATGTTTATGATAGAAATATTAAATCTAAAAGTTAAGGTCATTATCAAAGCTTATTATTTTAATGACAATGTTGAATTGATTCTAAACATAAGATAAAAAAAACTAGGCAATAAAGTTCCAACTTCATTTTTAGACTTCATTAAATAAATTACAAGTAACTCTAGAGTAGTAATCAATAATGGTTAAGAACTGTTATGCCTTAGATAAGGAAAGCACAAAATATGAACCCTAAATGTTAGTATGTACAATGTCAAAAGGTCAAGATGTTCATTGAATATGAATAAGAAAGGGTAGCCATTTTCGTTTTATCATGGGATAAGCATCACCTTTGAAAATTTTGTTTATGTCTTTATTATTCATGCAATTGCTATGTTTAAGTTTTTCAGTATATACATGACCAAAGAAACAATGTCATAAATTAAATTTAGTAACAGACAAGACAAGAGACTTAATTTTTCAACTTGTAAGTTACAGCATAAAAAGACTAGCATGTACCTCAGCATGTCCAATCACAATCATAGAAGAAGAGTCTTAGATAAAATAGTGGTCTGAAAAATGAATACCCAAATTTGTTGTTCTAATAAGTTTTCTAACTGATAACAGACTAAAAAAATAGTAAGACATAAAAAACATTTATAAGGAGAAACTCTGGATACAATTGAACATTACCAACATGTGAAACGACAAGTTTAAATCCTTTTGGAAAATAAACGAGACATGTGAAACAAGTTTATAGGAGATAAATAAGTTTAAGGATCAAACAATATAGTTTAAGGCCCTTGTATTAGCAATCCTTTTGTTAATCCAACAGCAACTGAATTTGCAGATATGTAAGACTTTTGTGTTCAAACTAGGTAATGGTCTCATAACAATGATTTAAGATCATATAACAGAATGCCCATCACTTAAACCATTTAGGAATTGTCAAAAATAAAATGACGAGGCAAATTGTCAAAAATAAAACGACGAGGCAAGTCATGTAATGAGTTGACGACATGTCGTTTGTATTTTTAGTTTATGTTGCATTTTGTATTTCTTGCCTAAGTATCTATGTATTGAAAAACAACAAGAGTATAATGTAATGTATGAGTCCGATTTATATACTTGACAAATCTATTCTTTATTCCTCTATCTATAAAATAATACATTCTACCAAATAGCTTTTTCTCTAAAATTTGAAATGGTATCAAAGCTCCCATAAATGTCATCTAAGATTAATAATCCTCGTTCACCTTACTTTCTTCATCATAGTACAATTATGCTTTTGTGATTGTCACTTTGGAACTCACAACATCAAAATATATAGCATGGAGCAGCTCATTTCTTCTTGCTCATTCAATTAGAAATAAATAAGGGTTTGCGGATGGTTCTATTTCATGTCCACCTAAAGACAATCCTCTGTCTTTGGCTTGGATGCATTGCAATAATTTGATTTTGGCATGGCTTCTCAAATCAATTTCTCCATTAATAGCATCATAGTTATTTTTCCATAGGATTGTTTCCTATATCTGGCTTGTATTACAGAAGAGGTTTGCAAAACCAGATGATGTTAAGGTTTACTAATTATAGCAACAACTTTGTACTATAATTCAAAGTACGCAATCAATTGATGAGTATTTCAATGATTTGAAATCTATTTGGGAAGACTTAAAGGTTTTGGACTATTTCCTCATTATACTTATGGTAGTTGTAATATTAAATGCTTCGAGAAATTTCTGGTGATGTAAGAAAAAGATTATCTGTTTAAATTTCTTTGTGGAACTCAAATTTAAAACCATTTTTCTCTAATAAACAATATAATAAAAGAAATGATATCAAAAATCAAATCTTTAAAACGAGAAGAGAGAAAATATATACACGCTCTTTACAAAACAACTGGGCCAAACTGTTTCATTTCCAAAATCATACACGAGTGCAAGCAAAAAGTTTGAAAAACATTCAAACTCCAAAACGTGTGTATATACAAATATACAAGTAGAAAATAAAAAATGTGAAAAACATCTCTGGAGCTAGACCTCTAACGTAAGTCGTAGCTGAACTTTGATCACTGTTGTCTCTATCCAAAAGTCGCAGCTACCTACAATCTGCACAACATTTAAAAAAACACACGAAGGTGAGTATGAAATATAAATCCGCACGAGGACGTGCCTATCTATTTTCTCCCTATGGCAACCGATTATGCCAATACAAATCACAACCATTCAAATCACACAGGATTTTCTAACCACACAGGTATATATCTCACTCAACACACAGCAGCATTAAGATCACACAGATCATATTTATACGAAAATAACATCTACAAATGTAATTTATACTGATCAATATCCACATAGGCTAACACACAGCAATCAAGAACCATACAGGTTCTATATCACATAGATTTCTATATTCCACACAGGAGAGCTCATAGCATTATATAAATGCAAATGTATGCAATGTTAAATGTTAATGCAAATCCACACCAGATGACCCGAGTATTTGTCCTCTGTTCCACACAGAAGAGGATACCTCTACACCACACAGGAGAGGTTACCAAACAACCTGAATCTGAGCACATAGCTCGTAAATACGGACAGCATATAGCAAATCCAAAGTCCACACAGGTAAATTATCCACACTGGATATTTTTCTACACAGGAATCATAGGCACACAGGCATCGTGTCACACATATTCTTATGTAATATGTGAATGTATGAATGACATTCGTATCAATACATATCTCGAAGTATAAAGCATAGCTCACACAGAGCATATATTATACCACACAGGTTTACATTTGTCATAAAAACATACCACAATTGTATAATTATCATCAATGTATCAACATCAACTCCATGTTAACATTTATTAATGCAAGCAATATAAGCTTACCAATAATCAACTTAAAATCAACTATATGACAACCAACGCATATATATGTCAAACATATGTCAACCAAGACATATAGCCGAAACACATTCCAATTTCATTCATATCAATGAATCAACAAGATAAGAATTCAATTGAAGCCTTATAACATTCTTTCACTTTGAAATTAAACCATAAAATCATGTTTAACATACTAGATTAGATGAAATCAACTCTAAATCAACCAATTCATCTCATTTTCCTCTTGATTAATCTAAAGCTAGCAATCCTCAAATCACAGCATCATATGCCAAATATATTGACATATATATAAACCTAGGAAATCTACATTCTCACATACAGAAAATAATCTTGTGATTGAATTCAGTAAGCGTAAGAACACTTACCCTGAATACGAGTAAAATAAAAAATGTCAACACAGAATCAATCCCCCCTTAATCATCGTATAGATCCTCCTGTACGAAATTAATTACATACAATTCATTAACTAGCTATATTCACATTTCTTCTTTACTTAGAATCATCAAAACATCATTTAAAAGCTTAATTCCTCCATTTTCAACAACTTCCTTCATGAAATAATCTTCCAAACACTTATATACAGATGTTTCCAACATTAATTCAATTCAAACACATTCAATCTATCAAAATCAAAGCTTAAACCTTTCAAAGATTATATAAACCAACTATCAACTTCACCTTATTAACTTGGCCTCAATTCTTTGCAAGATTTAAACTTTCTTCTTGCTAAATCAATCCTTCACATAAGAACAATGTTCTTTGCTTATTTCTCAGCTTCCTCTTCTACTTTCTCTGCAATGTTTATGATAGGTTCTTGAAGGTTAGGTTAAATCGTGCGACTTATATTTTTTCCCAGAATCAGCAATCCACGCATGGTGGAGAGTGAACTATTCATGGTCGTAATGACTGCGCATAGTTTTCTCCCACTGCGCGTACTTTTCTGGTCTCCAGCAATTCTCCTTTTCCTTGGTTATTTCATATAATCCTTATATCAACCTTCAATTAACCTTTATATACCTAAGTATAATCATTTATTTTTCATCATTCTAATACGACAAATCTTATTTTCAATCATTATTTTAGTAATATAAATTCCAGGATGTCACAATTCTCCCCCTCTTAGAAAATTTTATCCCTAAAATTTAAACAAAATCAAATCCAAAGTAAAACCAACCAAGTCATCAATCAAAGCAACTATTCTTAATGTTTAATAATATAATCATATCAAAAATCAAAACATACCTCAATGCTCTGATGTAGAGTCTGGAAATAGATATGGATACTGCCATCTCAAATCTGATTCAACTTCCCAAGTAGCTTCTTTTAGTGAATAAAAAATCTACTTCACCAAAACCATTGGATCTCATTATTCTGTAATCGTCTCACCTGTCTCTCTAAGATCTCAATAGGCTCCTCCTCATAAGTTAGCTCCTCAGATATCTCTAACTCTGCAGCACTCAATACATGGCTAGGATCAGATCTGTACCGTCTCAACATAAAAACATGACACTCATCATGTAATCAGGATAACTCTACTGGTAACCTTAATATCTATGTCAGCAGTCTCACTCTCTCTGTAATCTCGTACAATTCGATATACCTAAGACTGAGTTTCCCATTCTTCCTAAATTGAATAACACCTCTCCAGGGTGAAGCTCGCAAGAAAAACCTATCATAGACTGCATACTCTATCTCTTAGTGATGTTAATCGTAATAACTCTTCTAACGATACTGAGCTGCTTGCATACATCTTTTCACAACATTCACCTTATCCAGGGTTTGCTGAACTAACTCTGGTCCCTTAATCTATCGTAAACCCTCAACATCCTAGTAAACTAGACTCCTGCACCGTCTCCCATATAGTGCCTCATAAGGTGCCATCCTGATACTAGAATGATAGCTATTATTGTATGCAAACTCGACTAAAGGTAAATGATCGTCTCAATTACCTCTAAACTTCAAAATACATGCTCTCAGCATATCCTCTACTGTTTTAATCGTCCTCTCTGACTGACCATCAGTCTGTAGATGAAAAGATGTACTAAACCTCAAACAAGTACCCATCGCATCCTACAAACTCTGCCAAAATCGTGATGTAAACCTAGGATCACGATTTGATACAATCAAAGTAGGAACACCATGTAACCTGTCAATCTTAGTAATGTACAAACCAACAAGCCTATCCAACGTATCCTTCTGTCAGATAGCCAAGAAATGGGCCGATTTCATCAACCTATCAACAATAACCCTGATAGCATCATGACATCAAAATGTCCTCGATAAACTGATGATAAAACCCATGGTGATTTTCTCCCATTTCCACTCTGGAATCTTAAGTGGTCTCAGTTTCCTGGTTGGTGCTTGATGTTATGCCTTAATCTGCTAGCAAGGAAGACATCTCATAAAAAACTAAGCTATATCCTTCTTCCTATGTACCCACCAGTACAACTCTCTCATATCCTGGTACATCTTAGTACTGCTAGGATAAACTGATAAAGGTGAAGCATGTACCTCAATCATCAACTCATTCACCACTTCTGGAATATCAGGAACACACAATCTATCTAGATAATACAATACCTCATTATCATCAAGTCGGTGTAAAGTAGTTACCTTTCCTCGCTTAACTTTATTTTTAATCTGCATCAGATAAGTATCTTCTTTTTTACGCTCTGTAATCAACTATCGCATCTGAGGTCAAACTCTAATGTTGTCTAACATCTGATCCTCAATCAAATCCAACTGAACTCGTAAATCTAGCAAAGCAAATAGAGACTCTGCTCTATAAGTAATTGAATCATCATCCTTTTTTTGTTTCCTACTCAAGGTATTAGCAACTACATTTGCCTTTCCAGGATGATATTCAATTATGTAGTCATAATCTTTCAACAACTTTATCTAACGTCTCTGTCGAATGTTCAGTTCTGGCTGTGTCATAACATACTTGAGACTCTTATGATCAGTGAATATCTAAAACATCTCCCCGTATCAATAATGACACCAAACCTTCAGAGCATGAATGATCGTAGCTAACTTTAGGTCGTGTGTTGGGTAATTAGTCTCGTGCGGTTGCAACTATCGTGAAGTATATACAATAACCATACTGTGCTACATCAGCACTCCCCCTAACCCAGCTCTAGATGCATCTGTATACAAAACAAAGCAACCTCCCTAATTAGGTAACATCATAACTGGAGCTTTCACTAACCTCTTCTTCAATTCTCAGAAACTCTCTTAACACTTGTCATTCCAGATGAACGGAGTATTCTTTCTCAACAGAGATGTCATAGGTCTAGCTATCCTCAAAAAATCCTCGATAAATCTGTGATAATACCCAGCTAAACCCAGAAAACTCTGTACATCAGACACATTCTTAGGAGCTTCCCACTCCTGAACTGCTTTCATCTTAGTAGGACATGGTTTCACTCCCTCTACTGAGATCACATGTCCTTGAAAGATAACCTCAGACATCCAAAAGTCGCATTTGCTGAACTTAGCATACAACTCTTTTTCTTTTTGCAACTCCAACACAATCCAAAAATGTCTCTGATGCTCGTCTCTATCTCTTGCATACACCATACAACATCAATAAGCACAACCACAAATTGATCTAAATAAGAATGAAATACCTTATTCATTAGTGCCATAAACACAGATGATACATTCGTCAACCAAAATGGCATAATAGTGAACTCAAAATGCCTGTATCAAGTCCTAAAAGCTGTCTTCTCAATCGAACTACCATCAACTCTTAGCTGCTAATAACCTGACCTCTAGTCATATTTAGAGAACGTTATAGCTCTCCACAGCTAATCAATCAAATCATCTATCCATGGCAATAGATACTTGTTTTTCACAATCACCTTGTTCAGCTGACGATAGTCGATACACAATCGCATACTACCATCCTTTTTTCACACAAACAACACTAGTGTTCCCCAAGGTGATACGCTAGGTCGTATAAAACCTTTTTTCAATAACTCTTCCAGCTATCATTTCAACTCTTGTAACTCAATAGCTGTCATCCTGTAAGGTGCAATAGATACTAGAGCTGCTCTAGGAATAGTCTCTATCCTAAAATCAGCCTCTCGCTGTGGTGGTAATACCGATAACTCGTCAAGAAATACCTCAGGATACTCATGTACAATCTCTACATCTCGCACATCTAACTTAGGTTGATTTAGATCAATCACTAAAGCAAGATAGGCATCACACTCCTCTCTAATCAACCTCGCAAGTCTTCCTCTCGTCTAGTAACAATACTCGTCTCTCACCATCAACCTCAATCATAACTTCTTTTGAATAGCAGTTGACCATAGCCCAATTTCTAGATAACCAATCCATCCCTAAAATAATCCCAAACTCTGTCATCCTCAAAACAATCAAATCGGCAAAATAAATCGACTCACCAATATGTAGCTCATAATGTAGTAAGATATGTCTGACTAACATAGTACCACCAGCAGGCATCAATACAAAAATAGCATAACCCAGACGCTCTATACTACATCCAATATGGTCTACCACTGACTCACTCACAAAAGAGCACGTAGAACCTGGATCAATCAATACCGATGTAGTATATGAAAACATAGAAATAGTACCAGTGATCACGTTTGGATCCTCTACAGCCTCATCTCTGGTCATAACATATACTCTGGCTTGTGGTGCTAACCCTGATGGTGTTATTGCTCTACTAGATCCACCTAATCTACCTGCACCAACTGCTCTACCTCTGGCAGTTGATCCTTCTCTAGAAGTAGAACCAGAACCTCATCCTCCTCTAGCTCTACCAGTACCGATCAATGATGTAGTCCTAGCCTCACCAACACTACTCTATCTAAAAACACCTCCTTTGGACAGTCTCTGTCAAAATGTCTCAACTAACAACATGTATAACAACATCAATCATCTCTATCAGTAACTGTACCTGTACCTCGACCCTAAGGAATAGGAGACCTAGTGGAATAACCTCTACCAACTCCAACTCATTTACTGGACTGTCTACTACTGCTAACACTTGTCTCTCTAGGTGGCCAAAACTCTGTCTTCTTCTTCTTTTGTTGTTGAGAACTAGAACTACCTAAGACTCTGTGTCATTTTCTTTTAGATTTATCACCCTCAGCCTCTAAGTCCTCATCCCTGATAGTTGTCTCAAGTAACATCTTATATGTCAAAGGTTTCATTGAAATCCTATCACGAATGGCATACCTCAGACCCCGCTCAATTCTATCTCTCCTCTTCCTGTCTGTATCGACATTCTCTAGACCATAACGAGACAATCTGGTAAACTCTGCCCCGTACTCAACCACTGTCATCTCCTTCTATTTCAACTCTAGAAATTCAATCTTTTTCTTCGCCTGATAGTGTTGAAGAGTACATTTATCAGCAAATCTCCTTATAAAATCATCCCAAGTCAACAATGGAGGATCTCTCTAACTGTCTGGAATCAAATCCCACCAATTCTAAGCTGCTTTCTCTAGAAGAGAAGTATTGTACCTCAATTTCTGCTCTAGCGTACACTCATACG
The DNA here is from genome assembly GCA_948193385.1 of Breynia disticha f. nivosa. Taxonomy (NCBI): domain Eukaryota; kingdom Viridiplantae; phylum Streptophyta; class Magnoliopsida; order Malpighiales; family Phyllanthaceae; genus Breynia; species Breynia disticha. The sequence continues at coordinate 19,418 of CANYCX014876532.1, read as the reverse complement.
TGTCAAAATCCTCTTTGTATGCCTCAATCAGTCATCAGCATCAACTGGATCTATAGTACCCTCAAGTGTCTTCGTTCCCTATTGATCTCTCATCATCGTCTGCATCATCTCCCAGAACGTAGCATATGCAGGATCATACAGAGGTGTAGGCATAGCAGTCAGTGTTGCAGCAGGTACTAAGGCTGAACCCAGTCCCTCAAATGAATCTTTGGAGTTTGTAGTGTGATCAGGCGATACGTCGTCTATAGGCTCCATTTTTATAAAAATCACAAGTTCAAAAATCATTTTAGATTTTCAAATCACACAGAACTTGAAAATCATTGTCACAATCTGCAGAGAATTTAATCCCGACTCTGATACCACTAAATGTGGAACTCAAATTTAAAATCATTTTTCCCTGATAAACAGTATAATAAAAGAAATGATATCAAAAACCAAATCTTTAAAACGAGGAAAGAGAAAATATATACACGCTCTTTATAAAACAACTGGGCCAAATTGTTTCATTTCCAAAATCATACACAGGAAGAAGCAAAAAATTTTGAAAAACATTCAAACTCAACAACGCGTGTATATAAAAATATATAAGTACAGAATACAAAATGTGAAAAACATCTCTAGAGCTAGACCTTTGACGAAGTTGCAGCTGAACTCTGATCACTATTGTCTATATCCAAAAGTCGCAGCTACCTACGATCTGCACATAATTTCAACAAACACACGAAGGTGAGTATGAAACATACTCATTAAGTAATCTTAGCTTCAATCATATTAACATTCAACCTTTAATGATGTGTAGGGGAAAAATATAAAACTGCACGAGAATGTGCCTATCTATTTTCTCCATATGGCAACCGATTATACCAATACAAATCACAACCATTCAAATCACATAGGATTTTCCAACCACACAGGTATATATCTCACTCAGCACACAATAGCATTAAGATCACACAGATCATATTTATACGAAAATAACATCCACACAGGTAATTTATACTGATTAATATCCACACAGGCTAACACACAGCAATCACAAACCACACAGGTTCTAATATTACACAAAGGAGAGCTCATAACATTATGTGATTGCAAATGTATGCAATATTAAATGCTAATGCAAATCTACATAGGATGACCCGGGTTCCACACAGGAGAGGATACCTCTGTACCACACAGGAGAGGTTACGCACACAGCCTAAATTTGAGCACACAGCTCGTAAAAACAGACAGTACATAGCAAGTCCAAAGTCCACACAGGTAAATTATCCACACAGGATATTTTTCCACATAGGAATCATAGACACACAGGCATTGTGTCATACAGATGCTTATGCAATTCATGAATGCATGAATAACATTCGTATCATTACATATCTTGAAGTACAAATCATAGCTTACATAGAACAGATATTATCCCACACAGGTTTACATTTGTCATAAAAACATAACACAAAGGTATAATTATCATCAATGTATCAATATCAACTCCATGTCAACATTTATTAATTCAAGCAATACAAGCTTACCAATAATCAACTTAAAATCAACAATATGACAACTAAGGCATATATATGTCAAACATATGTCAACCAAGACATATAGCCAAAACACATACCAATTTCATTCAAATCAATGAATCAACAAGACAAGAATTCAATTCAAGCCTTATAACATTCTTTCACTTTGAACTTAAACCATAAAATGATGTTTAACATACTAGATTAGATGAAATCAATTCTAAATCAAAAATTGCATCTCATTTTTTACTTAATTCATCTAAATCTAGCAATCCTCAAATCACAGCATTATAGGCCAAATACATTGACATATATATAAACCTAGTAAATCTACATTCTCACATATAGAAAATAATCTTACGATTGAATTCAGTAAGCGTAAGAACACTTACCTCTGAATATAAGCAAAATTAAAAATGTCATCACAGAATTAATCCCCCTTCAATCATCGTACAGATCCTCCTATATGAAGTTAATTACATACAATTCATTAACTAGCTATACTCACATTGATTCTTTACTTAGAATCATCAAAACATCATTTAAAATCTTAATTCCTCCATTTCCAACAACTTCCTTCATGAACTAATCTTCCTAAAATCCATTCACACAATGATTTTCATCTTCTCAACCATATATAAGAAATTATTCAACTTCCTAACACTTATATACAGATTTTTCAACATTAATTCAATTCAAACATATTCAATCCTTCAAAATCAAAGCTTAAACCTTCCAAAGTTTATATAATCCAACTATCAACCTTACCTTATTGACTCGGCCTCAATTCTTTGCAAGATTTAAAGTTTCCTCTTGCTAAATCAATCCTTCACACAAGAACACTGTTCTTTGCTTCTTTCTCATCTTCCTCTGCTATTTTCTCTGCAATATTTATGTTAGGTTCTTGAAGGTTCAGTTAAATTGAGCGACTTATATTTTTTCACAGAATCAGTAATCCACACATGGTGGAGAGTGAACTATGTGTGGTCGTAATGACTGTGCATAGTTTTCTCCCATTGTGCGTACTTTACTGGTTTCCAGCAATTTTCCTTTTCCTTGGTTATTTCTTATAATCCTTATATCAACCTTCAATAAACCTTTATATACCTAAGTATAATAATTTATTTTTCATCACTCTAATACAAAAAAATCTTATTTTCAATCATTATTTCCATAATATAAATTCCAAGATGTCACATTCTTAATATATTACATGATTCATATGCAGATATACACTCTCATATAATCTCTATAAGACCATTATTAAGGCTGATGATGCATGATATAGTTTTTAAAAGAAGACTCACAGTGTGCTTTAGTACAGAATGTAGTTTCAAATTCTGTGGTAGAGATTGAGGGTATGGTGGTTCAAGGAAAAAATAGTAAGAACTAGACATGTCAATACTATAAGAAATCCGAACACACGAAGGATATATATTATAAGTTGAAAGGGCATCTACATAGTTGTAAATTTAAAAATTCAAATACCAATGCAAATGTTATGAGTATATTAGTTGAAAGGAAAACAATCTCAAATGATAGTGCGAAACCATTTAAAGATGAGGAGATGTCTGGATTTACATCTATACAGATACAACAAATGAAAAATATATTTTCAAAGATGATTCCTAGATTTGTAGTAGTTGTGTCATAAAATTGGGAAAGAGCATCCAATAAATCAACTATAGATATTGACCTTGACTTTGGCTTGGTGAATACTATTTGTGTTGTTAAGTCACCTGAGATATACATGTTTGATTGGATTGTGGATGTTAGAGTGTCAGATCATATTGTTTGTTCTCGTACTTTGTTCAAATCCTTTCGTAAGATTATTGATTGTTTTGTGTAATTACCTGATGGTTCACATCTTGAGGTCAGTCATGTTGGTTGTGTTTGGCTTATCATGAATTGTTCTAGGAAAATTTCTTATTTATTTCATCTTTCAAGTTTAACTTATTGTCTGTAAGTTGTCTAGTTGTTACAAAAATAAGTGTGATTTTTCCTTCTAATTCTTGCCTCATTCAGGATCGTGTTTCCAGAATTATGATTGGGAATACTAAGATTCTAGGAGGATTGTATTTTCTTAAGTTTGAGGATCAAGCAAGAGTAAATCATATGTCTCAATGTAGTTTTGATTTGTGGAATTTTAGACTTGACCACATGTCTAAAGATAAAATAAAATATATTCACGAGTTAGATAATAATGATTCATAGTCTTCTTTCATTTGTGAAATTTTTCCCCTTACTAAACACAACCATCCTTCTTTTTCAAAACATGTTAAAAATACATAAAAATCATTGAAATTAGTACATGTAGATATATGGGGTCCGTACTCTATTTCTTCTTTAACCAATTGTCATTACTTGTAGATGACTATATACATATGACATGGACTTTTCTAGTGAAATATAAGCATGAAGATTCATTCTTGTGCCTAGTTTTTTATCTTATGTCAAAGCACAGTTTGATTCTATGATTAAATACATCCTTTAAGACAATGGTTTGGAGTTTGAGTTATGTAATTTCTTTACTCAAACTGGTATTGTGGATCAGTTAACTTGTGTGGAAACTTCACAGTAAAATTTTTTTGTTGAGCATAAACATCAACACTTGTTAGTTACTGTTCTTTAATGTTCCAAGTCAATCTGTCATTGTGTTTTTGTGGAAAAGTTGTTCTTCTAACTATGCATATGTCAAACCCTATTTTGAATGGTAAAACGCCATTTGAAATGTTATATGATCAAATTCCTAAATATAGTCATCTACAAGTCTTTGGTTCATTATGTTTTACTTCTACTTTGTCCTCTCATCGTACCAAGTTTGATGTTTGGGCTAGGAAATGCATTTTCTCGAATATCTACCTAATGTTAAATGGTATAAATTGTATAATCTTGATAATAAAGTTTGTTTTCTATCAAGAGATGTTATATTCCATGAGTCTATTTTTTTGTATCATCAATTACATTTTGATTTAGGTGTGCCAAGTTCTCTTCCTTTGCTTCATTTTCAATTTTCAGTTGATGAAAGTGTTGACAGTAATCTTTCTTAACAATCTTTTGAGTCCAAATCATCTTCTTGACCTTTTGATGCTCCTTCAAGTGTGTCACCTTATATTCCTATTGACATAAGTTTTAGGGCTAAAAAGAAGCCAAGTTACCTTCATGTATATCAAATAAAACTAATGGGGTTATATTTTAGGCATGTTTTTATTGTGCAATTCATTGTGTTTTATGTATGCACTTAGGTTAATTTTGAGGATGTCAGCATCAATGTTTGTTTTATATGTATATGAGCTTATGAGGCTATTTTATAAACAATTAATGCAGATTTGTTGTGAAGAGTCAAGAAATATTGGAAACAGATGGAAAAATTACTGAAGAGCAGTTCACAATTGCATAAGAAAAACATGTCATGGGCATGTTGAGTGTTATGCATATGCATATGCATAGACATGGAAAAATGGGCCTTCTATCACTTAAATGAAATTAGGCCTTCCATATAACGGGGCCCACTCACTCAAACTAGCAAAGGACGAGATTTTAGAGTCTCTTAAGGTAATTTTAAAGCTTTACCATCATATATAAGCGTTCTTTAGACTAAGAAACAACTCTTTTTCCTCCTATACTTCTTTTTAACAACAATTGGTGATTTTTGTGCTTTTCCTTAAAGATCAATTGGGTACTTTCTTTTTTTTTTATTAAGTCTATTTTGTCACAAGTTTAGCATGATAAGCTAAACTTATACTCTAATTGAGCTATTTTGAGGTTTAATTCATTATTTGTGAGACTTATTCTTGACTTATTAAGTTTGAGTATTTATTTAATTTCTAATTTATTGGTTTTGTTAATTCATATTGATTGAATTGTGAGGGTCTCTTAATTTAATTGTTATGATAATAGGTTTCTAGTTAAGAATTATAGGTGTTGGTACTTCTTGGCAATTTTGTAGTTGTTTAATAATGATGTTAATGACGAATTATCTCATTGTTAATGGAATTGAGCAATCTAATTTAAATGAATCTAGATGTCTAGAATTTATTAGTCAAGGACTGGGTTTCTATCATTCTTACTATAGTCTGGAATTAAATTTTATCGGGCTGTCTTAGAGATTGTTCCTGGGCTTAGAAATATTTCGATTGATGTGTCTCAAAATATTGAATAACTAAGTAGAAATTAGATGTTTGAGCATTAACTAGTGTCTATAACCTTTTTTATTCAATTGCAATAAATTATATCTTTAGTATCAATGTAACGGCCTAAAAAATATAGCCAAGAATTTCACAGAAATTAGTCAAACATTGTTGGGAGAACGGCCTGGGAAACGGTTAGGGTAAACCGTTCCCAAACCGTTCTCACTCTATAAAGAAACTTTGAATTTCGAATAAAATAGTGCCAAATGGTTAGGCAAATAGTTTGCGTAAACCGTTCAAACAACCGTTTCGATCAACGAGATTTTAAAATTAGATTCGTATCTAGGAAGATCTGGAGAGAGATAAGACCACATACCCACCCTAGTGTTCCTTAGCTGTCCTTCTTATCTTTTCAACTCTCTTTCTTTCACCTTTCCTAAACCCCAAACTTTGCCTTCTCACTCTTAGTTTCCCATAAATTCAATCAAGAATGATTTTATAGGTAGATTCTTGAATTAAGGATCTTGGATAAAGGGAAGCTCTTAGCTTTATTGAGATTAATGGGTTTGTGGGGTAAGGTTAGTATGATTTATGTGGGGTTTATGTGAGAATGTAAGAATATGTTAGTTAAGACATGTTTCAGTGGTATTGAGAAAGGATTAGAATGTAGATTGAGGGAAATGTGGGGCTTTTTGTAGTTTAGGTATAAAGTTGAGAAATTGATGTGAAATGTGTGTTAATGTTGAATTTGTGTTTCAAAATAATGTAGTAAACATTGTGTAGGACTCGAATCGGAGTTGAGCGTGAGTTGCTTTCACGGTGTTTGAGGTAATTTCATCGAATGTCACTTACCTTGGTAGGTTTTGTAACTGTATGGTTAAGTATATTCGATTAATGAACATAGTGTGAATGTGAAATGTTACTAGAAAGCTTAAGTGCAAAATGTGTTGATATTGTGTTTTGATGTAGTATAATATGAATGCTTGGAAAATGTTATATGGTGAAATTGTGTTTTGGCAATTAGGGATAATCAAATTATTATGGCTTGATGTTGGTGTGTTCAGTGATGGTATGTTGTTTTATATGACAATTTGAGCTAAATATGTTAGTTGAATCATGGTATGTTGATCATATGATGGGTAAGTGTTCATGTGGAATGGATTAATGACCTAGAATGAAATGGATGTTATAACTTGTGTGAGGTATGATTAGATTAGGATTTATTAAACTTGAGGTCATTGAGACTTTGTGGGTATGGCATGTATGATATGAATTGTTTGAGTTATCATCTTGATATGACAATATTTCATGAGCATGTGTGGCATGTTCATTATGAGGATTTATGGAAAAAAGCAGGAGTTGCCTAACTATGAAAGAGAGCAAGAGCGAAAAAAGAGATAAAAAAGGGAGTTGCCCAAATAAAATAAGAGCAAGAGCTTTATGAAACGATAAAAAGGGGAGTTACCCACAATTAAGGAGAGAGATATCTCTCAGAAAAAGAATAGAGAGTGAGAGCTCTCTGTCCAAAATTCGTTGAGTGAAAACTAGGGAAATTTTGTGTGCAATTTGCATAAGCATATGCATTCGGCATTCATTACATTGGAAATGGATTATATTAGTATGTTTGCAAGGTCTTGGATACTTGTGTGATTGTTTGATAAATGCTATGAATTAATTGTGCCATATGTGAATTGGTTACAAAATGATATAAAAGTTGCTTCAATTGAAGGTGAACCGATATGTGTATGGTTTGAGCATGATATGTATATGGTATGTTTAGGTTGTGTGAAAAGATTATGTTGTATGTTGTTGTTTTTTATGGAATCTGCAGGTTAGAATGGGCTAAGCGAACTGTTTCTCAAACCGTTCCACTTCCAGAGGATTTCATAAATTATGGAACGGATTAGGGAACGGGTTGTGCAAACTTCTTCCAAAACTGTTCCACTTCCAGAGAATCTTGTGAAGGCCAAAATGGGTTATGTAACTTTTTTGAAAACTGTTTTAGTCATAAAAAGTTTGATGAAGGACAGAATGGGTTAGAGAACGGTTTACCTAAATCGTTCCCCAGACCATTTCCATACAATAAACAATGAAAAACATGAAATTCTTAAGAAGTATAATGTAAAAAAAATTAACCCAATGTATAAAAATTAGGTACAATTAAGATTTAGATTTTTAGACCTTGGATAAAGCATTAACAAAGGAGGAATCTAATGTTGCTAGGGTGTTTTCCCTCTACTTGAATAATACATCAACTTATATTGAATTAGATGATTTAGGATGAGTTCCCTATCCACTATCTCTCAAACATCTAACACACTTTACCAACGAAGTACTTATGCATTAGATACCTTGGTAAGTGATGCAGATGTACTTACTTGAAATTTAGTTACTCACGATGCATTGTATTTTTATGGTGATTTGTACAGAGCGGCAGTAGTGCGACTGGGATTACTTTTTTGGGTTGAGAGCTGTACGATACTTGTGACGACGTTGAGGCTCCAAACATTTTAGGGATTTATACTTTTTGATTTTGTAAATCCTATACAAACATTGTTAGTATAGATAAATGATGCATGCATTGTTTAAAACCATAGCCATAGCTTCCACATATGACAACAATTTTGTATATACCATGTTACTGGCAGAGGTTTGAAAGGAATGCATGATTATTACTGATTCCATTTTTGTATGGCATGTTAACTATTTAAAAAAAGGGTTGTTAAAATCATTATCTATTTGAAAATAAACTTTGCGGATTTGAGCGTCATATTTAGTAGTATCAGAGCGGGGATTAGATTCCATGTGGACTGTGCCAAAAATTATTTTCATTTGCATCATTCATCTAGGAAACTAAAGGTTTGGAACTTTGATTTCTTTAGGATGGAGCCGATCGACAATATATCGCATGAGACCGCCGAGTCCCAAGAGTCTATACAAGGGTAAGGTTCAGCCCTCGGATACAGAGCACTGCCTGTACAGGGTGCTGTGCCACCTTTTGACTCTGCCTAGGCACAATTCTGGGAAATTATACAATAAATGATAGGTATACAGGGGGCTCAATAAGGCAAAGTCCTTAACATGGATAGGAATTTTGGTGAGGTGTGTAAGTAGGATGCAAAACCATTCGAGGGTACCACTAACCTGACAGAGGCAGAGGACTGGCTCCGATAAGCTGAGAGGATCCTTAATAGGATTAGGTGCACACCATAACAGAAGTTGAGGTATACTACCTCATTTTTAGAGAAAGGAGCTTGGGATTGGTGGAAAGTGGTCCTGAGGAGTACGAATGATCCTCCCACCTTGACTGGGGGCAATTTCCAAAGAGATTTTGCAAAAAAATACACTCCTCCTCTATATCACAGTATGAAGAAGATAGAGTTTTTAGAGCTTAAGCAGAAGGAGCTGACAGTTGCTGCGTATGAAGCTTAGTTCACTAGATTATCAGATATGCTCCTGATAAGGTGGCGACCGATCAGCAGAAAAATGATCGTTTTGAGAGAGGGTTGTGATTCAATATTCTCACCTGGATTGTGATAAAGCAGCCCATTTATCAGATGCTCTTGGAGACTGCATTGAGGGCTGAGGAGCTGTTGCTTGAGGAGGGCCGACGTGAGAGGAAGAATTAAAAGGTCTCAGGTTGATCCAATTTTGCCATATGCCATAAGAAATTAGAGTTCAAGCCACCTAAGAGTGGGACCAGAGGTAGCAGCCAGGGGAGAGCAAGTTTTAGTAGTAAAGGAGGGAATTCTTTCAGATCCCTTGCCTCTAGAAGTTAGAGCTCTACGGCACATACAGATGGAGACACCAGAGACTTGTGTTACTACTGTTACAAACTTAGCCGTGTCATTCAACACTATTTTTAGAGGCAAACGAATGAGAGGCAGACTCCAGTTAGAGTAGTGTTGGAGACAACCGAGCAGCCATTACTACCAGCGGAGGCTGAGGTAGAGGTAGGAGGGCTACGGGCACCACCTCGAGAGGCAGGGGAGCTTGTCAGTCTGTAGCTCCACCTCAGGGATGTGTCTATGCCATGACACAAGATGAGGTAGCATTCAATCTTGACATTATTACTGGTACGATTTTAATATCTTCACAAGCTAGTTTAGTGTTAATTGACCCTGGCTCAACTTGTTCTTTTGTGAGTGAGACATTGGTAGGACAAATTGAGGGCAGTGTAGACTCATTGGGATATGTGATAGTCGTATCAATGCCAGCTGGGGTTATAGTTAGGCTGAGTAATGTGTTAAAGAATTATAAGTTGAAGATTGGTGAGTCGACTATATACTGATTTGATAGTGTTGAAGATGGCAGAATTCTAAGTGATATTATGGACTGGTTGTTTAGAAATAAAGCTATAGTGGACTGCTATTCAAAAGAGGTTGCAATGGAAGTTAATGGCAAGCGAAGAGTGTTTTTAGTGGGAGAGAGAAAGGTTATTCTTTCCTGCTTGGTATCAGCGGCAATGGCTATGAAATTGATACAAGGGGGTGCGCAGCCTACTTGGCTTATGTGATGAATGTTGATAAGACGAAGTTAGAGGTTAAGGATGTGGAGGTAGGGAGAGATTATCCGAAGGTGTTCCCAGACGAGTTACCATGATTACCACATTTGAGATAATTGAATTTTGAGATTGAGACAATACTAGGAGCAGTGCCAGTGTCAATAGCTCCGTATAGAGTGGCAGCAGTTGAGTTACAAGAACTAAAGAGACAGGTACAAGAATTTCTCAAGAAGGGATTCATCAGACTGAGTGTGTCACCCTGGGGTGCACCAGTGTTATTTGTTAATAAGAAGTATAAAAGCATGTGATTGTGTATAGATTATCGACAGCTGAATAAGTTGACTGTGAAGAACAAGTACCCACTGCCAAGAATTGATGATTTGATAGATCAGTTGAGGGGAGCAACAGTATTCTCTAAGATCGAGTTACTGGCATTTGTGAGTGGAGGAGAGCTCCATTCCTAAGACCGCATTTAGGACTCAGTATGGCCACTTTGAGTTTATTGTGATGTTGTTCTGGTTGACTAACGCACCGACAGCCTTTATGGATTTAATGAATAAGATCTTCCAAATATAATTGGATCGGTTCGTGGTGGTTTTTATAGATAATGTGTTGGTGTATAATGAATAAGATCTTCCAAATATATCCAGGTAAGGAAAATGTTGTCGTTGATGCCTTAAACCAGAAGGATAGAGAGGACGAGGATACAATGACATATAAGGTTGAATCTTTGTTTGCCTTATAGGAGTTGCGGGTACAACTTAACATAATTGAAGGAGAGATGTTAGCGAACATATGGGTTAGACTACAGATGCAGGAGTTGATAGCAGAAAGGTAGAAAGAAGATGAATATTTTATGAAGACTAAACTGCACCGGTTTGATGATGATGGGGTGTTGTATTACAGAGGACGATTGTGTATTCCAGATATAGCAGAGATTAAAGAGAAGTTGATGGAAGAGGCTCACTCCTCACCATACTCGGTACATCCTGGTAGTACCAAGATGTATCAAGATATGAAAGATATGTACTGGTGGGTTGATACGAAGCGGAAGATCACAGAGTATGTAGCTTGATATCTGCCTTATCAGCAAATCAAGGCAGAACATCAAGCTACAACTGGGAAATTAAGACCGTTTGAGATTCCAAAATGGAAATGGGAGAAAATAACAATGGAGTTCATAGTAGGATTGCCGATGTCTTTTAGGTAGCACGACGTCATTTGGGTAGTAATAGACTGACTTATGAAGTCGGTGCACTTTTTGGAAATCTGACAGGATGACACTTTGTATAAGCTTACGAGCTTGTCTGTGTCAAAGATTTTGAGACTTCACAGAGTGTCTCTCTCGATTATGCCAGAGCACAATCTGAGGTTCACTTAAAAAATCTGGAGGAGTCTATAAGATGCTATGGTTACTAGGTTATGATTCAGCACTGCATTCCATCCCTAGACTAATGGTCAGTCTGAACGGACTATCCAAACAGTAGAAGATATGAAGAGATCTTCTGTGCTGGAGTTTAGGGGTAACTGGGATGACCATCTGTCATTGATAGAGTTCACGTACAATAATATTTTCCACTTCAGTATCGGGATGGCACCATATGAGGCTCTGTATAGGAGATGATGCCAAAGTCCTTTTTATTGGGATGTGGAGGGTTTGAGACAGATTAAGGGACCAGAGCTAGTTTAGCAGACCTTGAGAAATTCAATATGGTGAAGCGATGTATACGGGTGGCTCAGGATCTTCAGAACAGTTATTTTGACCGGTACCATCGAGAGATAGAGTACGAGGTTGGGAATACAGTGTTTCTCAAGGTTTCTCTGTGGAGAGGCATAATCAAATTTAGGCAGAGAGGAAATTTGAGTCTGAGGCATGTGGGACCATATGAGATTACAGAGCATGTTGGACCACTTGCCTATCGACTCTAGTTACCAGTAGAGTTATCCTAACTACACAACGTCTTCCATGTATCGATGTTGAAGAGATACTAGTCAGACCCTAGTCATGTGCTTTAGGCGCAAGAGTTGGAGGTTGTCGAGGATTTGACTTATGAGGAGGAGCCAGTGGAGATATTGGATTGACAGATCTGATAGCTGAGGAATCAGGAGATTCTGATGGTAAAGGTGAAGTGGAGCTTCCACTTGCCTAAGAAGGCTACCTGGGAGGTAGAAAGTGACATGAGAGAGTTGTACCCACATCTCTTTCCAGAAGTGTTAGAGGAACGACGAGATTGAGGTACATTTTAAGTTCTATAATTGTTTAAAAGATGGGGTGTTTTGAGTTGAAACTTGAATTGGTATGTAAGAAAACTTAGCTCGTCCAAATTTCAGGGACAAAATTTCTTAAGGGGGAGAGCTGTAATGCCCTAAAAAATATAACCAAGAATTTTTCAAAAATTTGTCAAAAATGTAGGGAGAACGGCCTGGGACATGGTTAGGGTAAACTGTTCCCAAAAATGTTCTTACTCCAAAAATGAACCTTGAATTTTGCGCTGAATAGTGTCAAACGGTTAGGTAAACAATTTACGTAACCATTCAGAAAACTGTTTTGATTGATAGGATTTTAAAATCACATCCGTATCTAGGAAGATTAATAGAGAGATAAGACCACATACCTACCCTAGTGTTCCTTAGTCGTCCTCTTATCAAGATCCTTTCTTTGAGCTTCCTAAAACATAAAACCTTGCCTCCTCACTCTTAATTTCCCATAGATTCAATCAAGAACGATTTTCTGGGCAAATTCTTCAGTTAAGGCTACTTGGGGCAAGGTAAGCTCTTAGTTTTGTTGAGATTAATGGGTTGGTATGAGTTATGTGGATTTTGTGTGAGAATGTAAGAATATGTTAGTTAGGACATGTTTTGGTGGTATTAAGAAGGGATTAGACTGTGGATTAAGGAAAATGTAGGGGCTTTTGTGGCTTAGGTATGAAGTTAAGAAATTGATGTGAAATGTGTGTTAATTTTGAATTTATGTTTCAAAGTATTGTAGGAAACATTGTTCGGGAATCAAATCAGAGTTGAGCTTGAGCCGGTTTTGCAGAGTTTAAGGTAAGTGCATCGAATGTCACTTACCTTGGTAGGTTTTGTATCTATATGGTTAAGTATATTCGATTAATGAACATGGTGTGAATGTGAAATGTGACTAGAAAGCTTAGGTGTAAAATGTGTTGATATTGTGTTATGATTAGTATAATATGAATGCTCAGAAAATTTTATGTGATGAAATTGTGTTGTAAGTGTTATGTGTGAGTTCATGATGTTTGTTGGTGATATGTGAGTTTTATTTTAGTGATTAGGGATGTTCAAATTGTTATGGCTTGATGTTGGTGTGTTTAGTGATGGTATGATGTTTGATATGACAATTTGAGTGAAATATGTTGGTTGAATCATCGTATGTTGATGGGTAAGTGTTCTTGTGGAATGGATTAATGACCTTGAATGAAATGGATGTTATGACTTGTGTGAGTTATGATAAGATTGGGATTTATCAAACTTATGGTCATTGAGACTTTGTGTGTATGGCATGTGTCACATGAATTGTTTGAGTGATCATCTTGACATGATGACATTTCATAAGCATGTGTGGCATGTTCATTATGAGGATTTATAGCAAAAAAGGAGGAGTTTTCCAACTGTGAAAGAGAGTGAGAGATCTAAGAAAAAAAGAGATAAAAATGGGAGTTGCCCAAATAAAATAAGAGCGAGAGCTCTAAAAAATGATCAAAAGGGCAGTTGCCCACAATTAAGGAGAGAGAGATCTTTCAGGAAAAGAATAGAGAGCAAGAGCTCTTTAGATAAAATTTGTTGAGTGAAAACCCAGGACATTTTGTGTCTGATTTACATAAGCATGTGCATTCGGCATTCATTACATTGGGAATGGATTATGTTAATATAGTTGCAAGGTCTTGGATACTTATGTGATTGTTTGATGAATTCTATGAATTAATTGTGCCATGTGTGAATTGGTTGCAAAATGCTATAAATGTTGCTTAAAATGAAGGTGAATTGATATGTGTATGGTTTGAGAATGAGATGTATATGGTTTGCTTGGGTTGTGTGAAAAGATTATGTTATATGTTGTTTTTGTTGGAATCTGTAGGCCAAAACAAGTTGGGAAACGGGTTGAGTAAACTGTTTCCCAAACCATTCCACTTCTAGAGGATTTCATAAAAGATGGAATAGATTGGGGAACGGGTTATGCAAACTGTTTCCAAAATCGTTCCACTTCCAGAGAATCTTGTGAAAGCCAAAATGGGTTACGGAACGGGTTACGTAACCGTTTCCAAAACTGTTTTAGTTCCAGGAAGGTTTTTTGAAGGACCGAGCGGGTTGGAAAATGGTTTACCTAAACCGTTCCCATACCTTTCCCATATAATAAATAGTGAAAAACATGAAATTCTTAAGAAGTATAATGTAACGATAATAAATCCAATGTATGGCAATTAGGTACAATTAAGCTTTAGATTTTTAGACCTTTGATAACGCATTAACAAAGGAAGAATCTAATGTTGCTAGGGTGTTTTCCCTCTACTCGGATAATACATAAACTTATATTGAATTAGATGATTTAGGATTAATTCCTTATCCTCTATCTCTCAAACATCTAACACACTTTACCAATGAAGTACTTATGCATTAACTACCTTGGTAAGTGATGTATGTGTACTTACTGGGTATTTAGTTACTCATGATACGTTGTGCTTTTGTAATGATTTGTGCAGAGCGACAGTAGTGCGACTGGGATTACTTTTTCTGGTTGTGAGCTGTGCAATACTTGTGACGACGTCAAGGCTCCAAACATTTTAGGGATTTATACTTTTGCATTTTGTAAATCCTATACAAACATTGTTAGTATATATAAATGATGCATGCATTGTTTAAAACCATAGCCATAGCTTCCGAATATGACGATGATTTTGTATGTACCATTTTACTGGCCGAGGTTTGAAAGGAATGCATGATTATTACTGATTCCATTTTTGTGTGGCATGTCAACTATTTAAAATAAAACAAGGGTTGCTAAATTCATTATCTATTTGAAAATGAACTTTGCGGATTTGAGCGTCATAATCAATGATCAAAGAATTGAATTAACCAAAGGATATCTTGACTAGGACTTTTTATTATTGAATTTTAATCTTATTTAATTTCTATCAATGTTTTTAATTCTTCTTTCTTTAGTTTCAGTAATTTCATATAACTTTAAATCAATATAAAGTTTAACTTGTCCATTTTATTTTGTCGTGATTTATACTTACAAGGGTTATGACATTTTATTTTGTTAGTTTAACTTTTAGATAGTTAGTTTACTGGTCTCTGTGAATTCAACCTCATTTCTTATATACTCAGTAAGTTCTTAGACTGGATAATTTATATTTGTTAGTCTCTACAGCTGTCATACATTGTTAGTATCTTATCCTAACATCAGTATAAAGTATACCATTCAAGATTAATTGTCCATATCTCAGTTGAGTTCACAATATTAATTAGTAGTAGCCTCTATTTCAGCATATGTAGAGCTTAACACTTATCAAGAAGCTGTGAAGTATGAGTGTTTGGTGGAAGCTATAAAGTTTGGGCTTCAAGCTTTGGAGGATAATGACACTTGGGTTATTATGTCAGTACCACTTGATCAATATGTAGTTGGATGCAAGTGGGTTTTTAAATTGAAGTTACATGTTGATGGCAATGTCAAAAGAAAGCTAGACTTGTTGCTAAAGGGTATAATCAGGTGGAAGTCTTTGCTTTTTATGAGACATTTAGTCCTGTAGCTAAGAAAACTATAGTGAGATTTTTTTGGCATTAGCAACACTCAAGGATGGTTTTTGTGCCAACTGGATACCAGTAATGCATTATTGAATGGAGATTTGGATGAATATGTGTTTATGGAATTGCCTTTGGGTTATGAGAGAAAGGGGGTGTAAACCAAGGGAGAATCTGTAACATCCTGAATTTTAAACAAAAATATAAATATGAAAATCTAAGATTTCAAAGCCTTACAAATTTCAGAATTGAATGGATGGAAGTGCTGACTTTGCTAGTCGTGTTGTGAAGAGAGAAAGAAGCACGGCTTGTGCTTGCTTTGATGAACCGTGCCATGGAGAGGAAATGGGCATGAGACGTGCCAAAATGAAGTTTAGATCGTGTCAAGAATGGTGGCACGATTGAATGAAACGGATCATGCCTATACTTGGGTGGGTCGTGCCAGGATGTTTAAAACAGCTAGGTTCGATTTTTGTATTCATTTTACTATGAAAACTTATAGAAACCGAGAGAGAAAACATACAACCCTAGAAACTGATTTGGGGATCGTTTCTTCGTGAAGGTGAGGGATTTTTACGAAGAAGGACCTTGTTCAAGGTAATCTATTATTCTCTATATGTTTAAGTATATGATTTTGAGGTATGGACAGTAAATGAAAAGTGACGAATTTCAAATTCTAAGCTGGAATACAATGATTTTTATGTGAAATTGTTGAATAGAGTTGTTAATTATTTGGTGATTGATTTAAGAAGAGGAATTGAAAATTTATGACAGTTGGGGATTGTGTAGTGAGGAATTTTAGAGAGATGCATTATGTTATTCATAAGTATTGACTAAAACTTGTATGGGAAAAATTGTGATAGGAAACTTGTTGAGGAGCTTGGATGAGAGATGGGTTTTATGCCAATTTTACAGAAGTTAAGGTAAGTGTTCTATCCTTATTAAGATTATGCTCTTGCATAATGAAATGATATGCCATTTTGGTATGTATGAACTAACTTTAAAATAAGTTAGTATGATTGTAAAGTAAGTGTCCTCACTTACTTCATGATATTTCCATATGTAAGATGGAATGAATTGAATTAAGGATTTGAATGAATTCAAGAAGTATTATGCAATAAGGAATGACGAGATAAGTTTGAATAAACTTATAAAATGTGAGTATGTAAGTAAAGTTATAAGTGTCCTTATACTTATCCTTGTGACATTAAGAAATAAATGTTTTTATTAAACGTAAATGCATAATACGATAAGCTATGGAAGCTTAATTGAATAAAAAAAGAGATATGAAATGCTCATGTGTGTATTATGTTCTTAGGAACATTGAAGCTTGATATGATTCTTACTTGATTGAGTATTATGAGCATGTTTGCGATTTGATATTGTGATATTGAGATGGCATGATGACATGATGTCGATTGTGAGATGATTTTAGTATGCTCATATTGCTTATATGACTTGTCAATTTAAAAACACATGGTTGCTTATTGAGGTTAAAGCATGGACTTGCTTTGTGTTGAACATACATTTACTTGTGATTGAGATATGGCTTGATTTATGTTCTTGCCTTGATTGTGATTGGTATGCTCATTTGGATATGTTGATTTATGTTGACATTGTATTCATGTTGAAAGCATGTAATTACTTATGTGATTGAAAAGCATGTGATTTGCGTGATTGAGATTATTATATTAAGAGTGGCCATATGAATGCATGATATTATTCATTGTGCTGCATGATTATGTGACAGTGGGGCATTAATATTCCGCAAGAGATTCGCGATGACAAGAGAGATTCTCGATGCCAATGAGATACTGATGATACTCCGTGAGACATTCGCATGTCGAGAGAGATTCTAGTTGCTGGTGAGATGCCAATGTCGGTGAGATGTCGATGAATAAAATGAAAATGAAAACAGATGTAAGCCTCGGGCATTCGTACTTGCATGTGATTGCGTAGCATTCATATGCATATTTATTTGTTTAGTATTCATATTTGACATGTGTTTTTCTTGCTATATGAGATATGAATGATGCAATGTTGAGCATGAGATATGTTGATATGGATTTATTCCTTGTTTATGGTATGATGTGTATATGCTCAAGTGTTTTGGTTCGTATGTTTGATATGTCTATGATGCAAATATGAGTGTAAAATGAGTGTTTTGATGTATAAATGTGATGCCCAAATCTGACTACCACTTAATGTATAATCAGTTTTTAAGTGGTACTCGTATCCAGGAATCATAGGTTTTGAAAATAATAAGTTAATAATAACACGAAATATAGACAAATTCATTAATGCACGTGCGATTTATAGTCCAAATATAAATTATTTTCTACGAAAACAAATTAAGTAAAAACACAATTTGCATGCAATCATCCAAAAATAAATATATATGAATTACAGATGTTCAATATATAAACATGACATTCACTTTAATAGTCTTCAGTGCACAGCTCACCCTGGTTCTTTGATTCTTCTGGTAGCAAGATCACCATCGCACCTTCGTTGTACCTATTAAAGATCTGCCGACACGGTTCGCATAAAACGCGGTGAGTTGTGAAACTCAATAAATAACACTTACCTAAATGGACAACTACCCTTGTTCATTCACAATTATCAAATCAAGTCGCAATTAGCAACCATCATAATTAAATCAATTATCACAAACTCAATTTTATCTTTTCCAACATTCATATACGATGAACTTTGGATTAATTCAGGATAAAACCGACAAAAACAATCAATTATGGCCCGGCTGTCCAACTACACGGACATCACTGAGATACACGGTCTGGTCCGTGTAACTCAACTCTAGTCCGTGTAGTGGACCAGTGGTGGTACACGGACTCGAGCTCAGTACACGAGCTGGTCTGTGTACTTTCCTTCCGGTCTGTGTAGCTCGCCAGTACAGGTACACGGACATTTGAGCCTACACGGTCTGGTCCGTGTACTTCTCTTCCTGTCCGTGTAGCTCTCCAGTTTTCAATACACAACATTTCAACACAACAATTAACATTCCATAGCACAATATGATCCATTCCAAATCATCCAAACTTCAATCAAAATAGACTTTAATTCCAAAACATACCTCAACACAATCATAACAACATTATAAGCATGTCTCAAGCTCAACATAATCATATATTATCACATCATTTTCATTCCAAACACTAACTTCAATTCATATATATAAGACAATCCAACTTTGGCATAACACATTAATATTCAAAATTTCATATGCCTCAACACCTTAAATCATACAAACTCACCTCTTTCAAATCAACAATTCAATACCTTAACATTTACATTTCCACATGCATCATAATATAAGCACTATAATTAACCATCACACATGTAAATTGTCACCTCATTCAACACCTATTTCCCAGCAATTGTAAGTTTACATTCCAATATTCGCAGTATGTTCTCACTTCTGATCGTAACAATTACTTCAATCATTTGTCATTATAAATCATACCATCACTTATAATAACC